>JAPMOR010124415.1:0-17582 GCA_026543865.1 Argiope aurantia | reverse complement strand
TGATTTATATTTGCATCACAACTGTTATTTTGTTCCGAATTTAATTTTTTTAATTTAAATTTTAATTATTTAAAAATTGATTTTTAAAATTATTTATTATAATATATTTTTTGGTAACAAATTTTTTAAATGATGTTTTTAATTAGTAAATTTTGGGTAAAATTGTTTTAAATTTAATTTTTCAGAATTTTTTTTTCTGCATTCATTATCTTCTATGCGCTTGCATAGATTCATGGAACTTGTGAAAATGTAAATTTTGGTTCGTATCATTATTGTTCACAAACTGTTTTTATAATTATTATTTATTTAAAATGGTTTTCTTAGAATAAAAGAAAATAATGAAAGCTCATTTCCTTCATTTTAATTATCAAAAGCATAGAGTAATGTTTTTAAGATATTAATTGCAGATGATATAAAGAAAACATTTTATTCTAAGAAATGGAATAAATCGATATGATTTCATAATCGTATAATAAATATAATTTTTCATGACACCGTTCATTTAAATTAACATTATCTTCCGTTTTGCCGTCACATTATTCATCCATTCCTTTCTCATTAACGAATTAAAAAAAACATGAAAATATTTTAATCATAAGAAAACTTCAACATCGAAGTTTTGATGAATCTCTACATTTTATGCCCACTACGGTTCGACAAAATATGTTTTTGACATCATATCTGATTGTGAATAATATAAATTTTTGAAAACAATTTTTGTGCTATGGCATAGAAAATCTGATATAAAACTTGTAGCTTTTTTATCGAATATTAGAGAGAATCCATAATTGGAAAGTCTAGTTATCTATCAGTAAATGTACATGAGAATGTGATAATTGAAAAATGCAACAATCTAGATACATGAATTTTGATCCATTCATTTATTAGTATTTAAATTCTATTTAGAATTTTAAATTTTTATCAAATTTGGGACTGAATCTGTCAAAGAATTGACTGCTCATCGATCTGTCTACGTGTCCTTAAATACACGACATAGCTAAAAAACGCAAACGTCTGGCAGATAGATAGATAAATTTTAACATATCACATTTGCGTAAAAATTTTAGATCTGTGTCTAATTTCCGATTAAATCCAGAACTTAACAGGAGAGAATATTTACTTTTATTGTTTTAAGCTTCCATGTTAATTTGTTTCTAGACCCAACATTAAAATTCTATAATGCAACTTATCCTAAATATACTTCCTCAAGTCGGCGTCCCGACATAAGGGTAGCGCGTCTTCCCCATGATCTGGGCGCCACGCGTTTGAGTCCTGGTCTGGGTATGGTTGTTGTGCTGTGTTTTATCAGTGAGGTGTGTGAATGCGCCCCCTGTAAAAAGGGGTTTTACAAGCGAATGTAACGCATGAAGTAGTTAAGTCGTACTTTTGACGCTACTGAAAAAACAAGAGACGCTCACACGGCTTAAATCTCTGACAGATAACTGTCGGCGGGCTTGTATAGTTCCATAAGTCGCAACAAAAGGCATTGCCCCTCTTCCATTCACGGGAGGGCTCAGAACATTTGAACTAAATAAAGACAATTAAAATAACATAGCGTTAAGACAATTTGCGGAATCATGGAAATGAAGTTATAGCTAAATTATTTATCTCAATCAAATATAACAACTGGTCTCGCTGCCTGAGACCAATAAGAAACGATGTAAAGGCTAAAAACTAGAAAATAATAAATTTAAAAAACGCTTTTGTCTGTGTATTGAAAATGAAAGATAATTTTAAAAAAAATCTGAGGGATGAAACAAAAATAAATCTTTACCTGAAATTAGAGAACTCTGTTTAAAAGTATTCATCAGTTTTCATTAATTAGCATTTTTCTACTTTATACTAGAAACAAAAAACCTTTCAGTCACGATTGGCACGCGCCCTCTTTTTTAATCCATTGCAACACGCAATTGTCATTGTAAATTCACATGCCCTACAAACTGTGTGAATGAAGGCATTTGTTTATGCTATTATTTGCATGTAAGACAAAGCAATTCCTCCTATTTTGATGCGCAATCAAATTTCATTCTTTAAAAGTTTCTTCACCTGTTTTTTTCCCTTGACATTTTTGAAACCTAAATTTGAATTTTATTCAAAAGGATTTGCTTTTACGTTTGCATTCATAAATTTTTAGTATATAATTTAATTTTTCAAAAAAAAAAAAGAAACAAACACCCAACTGATTCGTTTATCCATCTTATTTTATTTATTTTTCATAACTTTCATAATATCTACATCGAAACTGTTGAACTTATGGATTCGAGGTTAAAAAAAAGCTAAGGCTTTATGTCCTTAATAATAATAATAAAAGTAAATGACGGCTTGAAGTCAAAAAATTAATTAATTTGAATGTTAGTTTACAGTATTACGAAAATACGAAGTAGAAATTTTCCGAGAAGATTTCTTCACTTTTAAAAAAGAAACTATAGAGTGACGAATTACGTGGTTCTGATTCGTTACGCTATTTTTTGCGTATTTATAACTTACTATTTTTTCTTATACTTTCGCTTTTTTTGTTGTATTTATATTATACTTTCATTCCTTCGTCCTAGTGTTTTAATTCGTCCTAGTGTTTCATAATTTTTTTTTCTAAATACTTGCTTCTCAGGGTGTTTTTCTTTAAAAATTTTCTCTGTAATTTTTCATAATAGCTTTTTATAGTAATTCATCTATGCATTCGCGTAAAATCGATTTTATTTATTAGATTAGCATTTGGTTATTATTCATAACCATGTTATAGAAAAACTTAATTGCAAATGTGTTTTATTAATTACTACATTTTTTTCCCTCGTACACGAAGTATACTAAGGGATATATATATATATATATATATTGATATTGAAACGAAATTCGACCTTAAGAAATTTTACGCTTTAAATCTTCCCGAGTTAGACAAAAAAAAAAATCTTCTTTTCCGCCTGCGTGCATGTGAAGAAAATAATTTAAAAAAAAAGTGCAAGCTATATAGATGAAATTTGGTATGCATTCCTTATACCAAAATCATAAGGCGGTAAAAAATTTTCATAAAATTCACAATTAGAGGAAGGTTGTATGCTAATTTTTATTCAAAAATGGTGCAAAAAAATGATGATAAGAATGAAGGCAATGAACCAGATGAAAGAATTTTGACTCATTGTCTAACTTTGAAAATTATGGATGGGTATAAGACTTTCTAGTAAACTATATTTGTCTAAAGTTAGACTAATGTCTATAAGTATGAATGTGAAAATAATATCTCAAAAATCACAAAGTGCAAAGTAAAATTTGGCTTGCGTGTTTTGCAAATTGAAGATTTGAATAAAATTTTAGACCACATGCTTCTACAACGAAATAAACTTTCCCAAAATAAGGTAAAGTATTCGAACAAATCGAGGGGCGAACTCTTCCGATCTTCTTTAAATCAGTTCATTAAAAATATTTTTTTGTAAATCAACTTTATTAGAACCAGGAATTAATGACTGATTTATTGAAAGACAAGCGCATGAAGATTCCTTATTAACACAAAAATATTGCTATGATGCCTTCAAGATATTCTGCAGCATTCACAATATCGAACAATATTGAGAAGGTATCTTACACTATTTTATCAGAGAAGTGATACTTTAGTATATAACATCAATTGATTCCATTTAATAATACAAATATCGTCATTAAACAAGTACGGGAAAAAAGTGGTGTAAAGGAATGGTGAGTTTCAATGAATAATGTGCAACATACAAATTTTGCTAATATAATAAATAAAATCGATTTTTCACGAATAAATAGATGAATTATTATCAAATAAATCTGTTACGAAAAATTATAGAGAAAATTTTTGAAAGAAAAACATACTGCGAAGCAAATAATTAGGAAAAAAGAAAAAAAAATTATGAGATATTAGGAAGTATTTTAAAATCGAACGAATGAAAGTATAATATAAATTAAAAAAATGAAAGTAAAAGAAAAAAATAAGTTAGAAGTAAAAAATAATAATGGAAATAAGTTTACAATAAAAAGTACAAAAATAATAAGTAAAACAAAGCACCCCCCCCCCCAAGCTTTGTGTAATTTTTTTTCAGATGGACGTGCTGCCATCTGTTGTTTATATTTACGGTTACTTTTGAAAAGCATTATTATTTTTGTAAAAACATAATTATCAATCTTATCGAAGTTAATTTATCTTCTTTTAAAATACTTTTCTCTTGAAGTATATTTAAAGTTTTCTTTTTAAACTCGACATTAGAATGAGTAAGCATAATTAAAACTACATGAAAATTATAAAAAATTTATAGGAATATTTTTTCGCCTCCAAAATCTGGCAATAATGGGGGGGGGGAATTACTGTATCATATTCTTTTCAGTACTTCAGTGATTTGAGTCTTTGCAATAAATATAAAAGCTTTGTGAGTTATTAATTTTAATTAGAAAAATTTTAAAACCCATTATTCATTCAGGTGTTTTTAAAAAGGCTTGTTTTTCGTCCCATTTGATTTGCCAAAAATACGAACTGTAGCAATGAACGTGATCTTATTTAACAATATATAAGTTTCAATTACAATTTTTTAAAAAAAGATTTTTTAATAAACAACATTTTTTTGTATTATTAGTATTATTATTCATTGACATGAAAAATAACTATTTTAATTATTTTCCCTTCTAATTATATCTGATCTCAACAGTAGGCAGGTGTCCTTAATAGCAATGAAAACGAATAAATGCCTCTGTCGAAACTTCACAGAGCAAACAACCTGAATTACAGCCACCAAATTGGAAAAACTATATTTTGGAGGATGAAATTCTGCCTCTCGGAGAGATTTTTTAAAATTCTATTTAGATTTTAATTAATTTAAAAATAAACCTTATATCATTCAAAAATCACAATTCTTATGGTATTGAACTTGAAAACTTATTTGCATTAATTTTGGAGTCTTAATTTTACTGCATCTCGTTAACAGCAAGCAGGCTTTATTTTTAATAATATTTGTAGACACTAATTATATCAAAAATCCTCTTTCTCAGGCAATTAAAATTTGGAGTCTTGATTATGTAATACATTTCGAAAATATTCAATGCATTTTTAAACTCAGGTAGGGGCCTTACTCTTTAAATTATCTTTGTGTACCTCGACCGATGAAATATATCGCAAGATATTCTTAAAAAATAAGCTTTAACTTTAAAAAAAATATTTATAAGTTTATGGGTGGTTGTACCTAGTTATGGCTATAGTCAAATTTGGTTTCCTTGACCCTACGTTGAAATTACAATAAATTACCTGGCAAATGATAATCAAGATGGATATCGTCTTAATTAACGATTCAGTTGAATTGTTTGTCGTGTTTCATAAAATTGTTGCCACTCGTGTAATAGTAAATAGTTCGTGAAATAGTTCCGATGTGCTGAGATTAATCAAAATGTGTGGACTAAGACGCCATCACGCTGAATTGTATGGCAATGGAAATTTTTAGAATTTTAGTATCTTTTTGTATATGTACAATGTCACTACTTCCATATCAAGTAAAAGACTTTATGTGAAAAAATAAAGTACCCTCTTTAATATATATGATTATGTGCTTTTATAAAATTTCTATTTAAAACCAATTTTAGTGTTCTTTCGCGATAACTTTCGAAAATATTACAGTAGGTAAAATCACATTTGTAGAAAATTAAAATTTTTAAAAATTATCTTTTCAAAGATACCAACTATTTTTCCATATAAGATTTCTTTCTGTGTTTTGTTAGTTAACTCAAAAATATTTTGAATTTACAACAGTATATTTAATTGTTGAAGTGAAACTCAAATCATTCGCATTGTTGCCATTAATATTTCATTCTACCATTTTTCCAAAACTGTGATCAAGATATGAAAATTTGGTTTATTTTTTATATTGAGAAGTTTTTAATGCATGGCATGCTTTCAATAATTTTTTTAAAGCATGCCTTATACTGAGTTCTTACTTACTTAGATTTAGTACTTGTATTTATAATTAAAGTTCAAATTCGGAATCAGGCAATAGTGGCAAATTTTTAAAGTGTCTCCAGTTTAAAATACCGCTGTTCTTTTCTATGACATTGTAGAATGTATAAAAACACAGAAAGAAACTTAATGAAATGCAAAATCCAGTGAACAGAACTGTGTAAGGATGTAATTAATAATTTAAGTAATGTAAGTTATATGTATATTAAAATTTGAAATTTAAAAATATTTTGCTGAGGATACAATTGAAATTTTTAGAAAGTATTAATTCCGGCGAACAAATTGGTTGCCAGGATAAAATGCTAAATAAATAAAAACATAACCATTTTTTACAAAGATACTAGAATAAAAAATAAAATTAATATAAATCATTAACTGATCATTAAATTAATCAATTCATTAAAGCAGGATAGCTACATAATGTACTTTGACTAGAGTCGCAAAATGCCTGAATCCACTACAAGGTATATCAAAAATGTTTCTTATCCTAAAGTCTTTGCCTCTTAAAATAATTTAATTATTTTTCAGATACTTTTCCGTTTGCGAACGGGCATTGGGTCAGTCTAATAATGCAGATTGTTCCATGTCGTGCTTTATCAAAAACTGACCGCACCCAACTTAAATGGGTAATCAAACGAAAACGAATGCCCACAGCATAGAATTGCGGTTAGCTCCGATCTTCTTTTTCATAATAACCCCATATAACGAATAACAGCTTTATATTCCTTTTTATTGCAAAACTGGATCTTGAAGAATCTCATTTAGTGTCTGAAATTACTGTTTAAAATCAAAATTTTTATCGAAAGTTGTTTTATTTTCTGGAGTTTTCACGACGATTTAATTCACTAGCGGCAATAAAAAAAACCGACGAAAAAAATCAGACCAATCCGAATTCAATTTGCAAAGATCATTATCTTCTTAACTGCTTTCATCAGTATTTGCGATCGTGCTCTGTGAAGCAAAAAGTCGTTTGCGCTGTGAAATGATTTTGCTGTGACGTAATATGTTGCATTCGTGTTGAAAAGGTTGAGTCAGAATGAATGTGTGGAGCAATATACACTTGCATTTAATAAACAATTCTAGTGTTCAGTAGTTCCATTCTTCCATTGAATAAATTTGTGTTTTTTTGCGGTTGTTTTTGATCGGAACAATCGAAATTTGCTAGGAAACAATATTTATTGCATGTTACTTAGAACAATTACATTCGAATTTTAAATTATACGGATTTCTTTGTTTTGGCTGAAATTTTATCGCTGAAATATTTAGAGATAAATGCATAATACATAAATTGTTCCGAAAATGCTTGCTGTATGATATAAAAACATTATTGTAAATGAAATTGTTTTTGGTTATTTTTCATATTTACTTTTATTGAAACATCTATCAAATCATTTGGGAATTTTTCTTCACAGATACTATTCATATGTAAGAACAGCATCTAGCAAATTCGTAGTTGCAGTGACTGAATTTTTTTATAATTTTTAAAAAAATCTTTATTTCGAAAAGCAATGCAAATACCATAAAATGATTAAAATAAGGCCAATTCCTCAGAAATTATTGTAGGATCATAGAGTAATTTATCAAGTAATTTTATTTTTAAAATGACTTTTAAAGCATATTATAATGGTATTTAAGATAAATATAATATTACAAATGTTTTACACCATTATTAGTTCACTTAACACAAACCGAATCAAAAAAATATTTCCATAAAAATATAATACGTTATAAAAAGTTTTTGACTGTTTTGTAATTTTCTCTTATTTACTAGCGAAATAGAACAGAGATATTCACTAGGAAGTCCAGAAAAATATTTTTTCAGCTCGTATGAGAATCTTTTTATCCATTTATATATGTTATAATCTTATAGAAAAGACAGATTTTTTTCAACGAATCCGTAATTTTGCTATAAACCATGTGCCAACTTGCCAGAAACATTATAAAACGACATTAGTTAAAATAAGGTTTTAGGATAAATATTTTTCAGTTTGCCTAAAAATTAATTATTAATTGCTAAAAGTTAAAATATGAATTAAAAAATGACTTTTCGGCATTTTCTTTCAAGAGATTCGACTATTTTCTAACTTTCAATTAGAGGTTAATATAATCAGAAAAATGTATCTATCACTTGGATTATATTTAATCAAAATTACCCGATTAATAAGAAATTAAAGACATACGCTTACAACAACACATCGCCAGTTCATATACCTAGAATTTCATGGGGTCAAAATTATTTATTTATTCATATTTTGGAATTTATTTAATATTGTGAAAACTGTATACAAAGATAAATATCGTGCTTGAAAAATAAGTGGATAAATTTATAAATTTGATGGAGCGAATAACAATAAAAGAAAATTATTTTTCACTGAAATTATTAAACTTAAATGTTTTATTTTTGTGATTGAGAATGCCAGAATCAGAACTGAGTCCTAAAATTACTGAAATATCGCAGTATACATATTCATTGATCATCACAATCAATGGATTTGTCAAGTTTTTATTTCTTTTTAAGGGTACAATACCAAGAGATATCGTATGTTATACCCATATTGATTATGAGTAAAATACTATCAAGAAACTTTTGAGATTTTTCGAATGAAGGGGTATTTTCTAAAATTTTGTTATCGGTAATGTTGACACTAATATTAATACCATTCTTATGAGTATCTTCTAGAAATAAAGGCTATTAATTTTTTTATTTGATTTGTTAGTTACTAGTGTTTGAAATGTGGCAGGCTTTGATACACTGATAGAACCTCGAGAGCATTTTTCCCCTCGATTGTCTCTTACACTCCCACGATATGAAGTTTTAGGCTTAATTTTTGGGGAACCAGATTAGAGAATTCCTCTTCGCCAAATCATTCCTTAATTTGAAATAAATCTATAATTTTTATTCGATGACTGCATTTACATTCATTTAACCCATTCAATTTAAGATATATTATTTTCTCATTCATAAGGATATAATTTTAGAGGGCAATCTATCTATTGATGGACTGAACCAATATTATTACAGAGATCTACTAGTGTGATGTAAATACTAAATGCCGAATTTAATTCATTTAGTTTATAGTATTCTTGATTATCGTGCTCATATTCAAATGCACAGGCAAAAAGGCCTGTGCATTTGTCTGTCTACCACCTACGCCACATTAGCCAGTAAAAGGCAATAATTATTGCCATATTCTTGGTACCGGGGATAGTAAAATGACCATGCACTAAACTGTGAGATCGATTACAGCGCCAATTTAGGGAAAGCCATGCCATTCATTTAATTAGGGAAGGGGGATGAAAGAAATAAAAGAAATTCATTTGTATCAAAGCAATAAATATTAAAACAAAAGGTTTAAAAAGGCAATATTTTGCAATCATTTTGAAAACTCTTTAAATTTCTTTTGTAAAAAAGCACCGCCGGAAACAAGAACTAGTGGTACAGTAGTCAACAACAGTAGTATCATTTCCATGGATACCAATTCTGTGGAAATTCGATAAATTGGTATCCATGGAAATGACTTAAAGGGATAAGTTTTTTGTGGTAAACAAACTATTAACCGAGTTAATTAACAAAATTAATTAACGTAATTAATTAATTACTATCTCAACATTTTTTCCATTACGGTAATCAAAATATTTTAATAATTTGATTTAGCAGGCCTTTTTATGTATGTGTATCAAACTTTGATCCAAAATTCCCAGAATTTCTTGAAACATACTTAATTTTGTTATCTAAAAACTCCACTAAAAAATAACCAACCGACTGGGGGCCATATTATTAAGTAATTCTCAGTTTTTTAATAACTGCCGGTAAAGTGAAAAAATTAATTAAATATTCTAACTGCTTATCTGCCCTGCAATCAAATTCTATACCGTCTGAATGAAAAAAAGCCATACATTTTTTTAAAAAAGAAAACCAATTTCATATTAAAATAAAATCGTCTGATCAGAAAATAAATTTATTATTTAACTAACTACGATATAATAATTGCCGTTGATGCACTTCATAAAAATTAGATCCATAAATACAAATAAATTTGATAGACGCGGTACTTTAAAAAGTAAGCGTTTTAAACAGACTGCGGGAGTTTTATGATTATTGCGAATATTTCGAAAACTAGTTGAGACATGCACACAATTTTTTGAATTCCGGCGTTTTAGCATGTCAACTTTGCTCATATTAAAAAAAATTAATACGTTGTAATACACTTTTTTCCATATTTACGTTTACAAATTCACAAAAAATGTCACATTTGCATTATTTCTGCATTTTTTCAAGATTTTATGAAATATGATAATTTGCTTTAAATGAGTGAAAAAAATTTTGAGAAACATTTAATAGCTTCCGAAATATTATCGAAAGTTTATAAGATACATTTAAATTTTCAAAACCTTGTAACTCTCAAAATTGTCATCAGAATTCTATAAAATTTTATTGAGAGTTTGATTTTATGTTTACAAATCGATTCAGTGAAAGAAAATTGATATCCATAATAGAAAAATTTAGAGAAAATAGTTATTCAACTATCTTACTTAACTCGGTGAATCAGTTTGTCTATCTCAAGAACCCTGTCTGTCCCCTCGAGTCATTTCCATCAACACCAAATTTGTGAAATTGCGATAATAAATAAAAAAAATTACAAAGGTGTTTCATTTTTTTTTTCCTTGACAACTGCACATATATCAGAGTTTGACAACTTCTGTTAAATAGGTACACTATATGTATATAAAACTTAAAGGAATTTTATATAATAAATAATAAGTGAAATCTTGTCATGTGTTACAGTGAAAATTATTGCAGATAAAAATTAACTTCATGTGATATCTCATTCGACGTCGGTGTGTTATCTTTTTAAAATACTTTTATTCAATGTTACCAGAATTTTGTAATCGAGTTTCTTTACTCACTTGTTCATATTCTTGAGTTCTGAAAATTTTGCTCAGTTATTAGATCCTGATGACGATGAAATAGATTAATAATCGTAATGCTAAGGAATTAAGAATATTATAAGAATCTATGAATTAAAATATTTATTCTTAGAAGAAGAATATCACAAATGAGTTCTAAAATATTTATTGTTCTAATAGAATAATAAATATAGATTATATACGAATTAGAATGCTTATTCTTAAAAGTCTGAAATATAATAGAAAGTAATTCCTACACAACAAAATTTTATGAAAAAGAAATCCAGTCAATTTTGCATAATAGTTTGAATTCAATTCCAAAATAATGCTTAGGGATTTAATTATTTTTCTTCCTTGAAGCGTAATGTCGTCTCTTCCTTGAAGAATGTCGTCTCTCTTTATTAATAAGAATTATGAAAGTATATATGGGGGTGTGTTTTAACGTTTTGAAGGCCAGACCATTTGATTTAGAATTGCCCAACTTGGTACTTATATGCTTTAGAGAGTGGGAATGTACACAAAGGAGCGAGTATTTTTTAAAATTAATTAATTAAAAGTAAGTGAAATTTTGTCATTTTTTGGCACTTTCAAAAAATATTATTGGACACAAAATTTTTTTGCATCATTCAAAAATAAATTTTGCATCATTTTAAAATTTAAAAAAACCTCTTTTTTTTTAATGAGACCAACTGACAGTTTTGCAATTTTTTTCTGAATTTTGGCAATTTTTTCTGAATTGTGGCAATTTTTTAAAAAATATATTACACTATGGCCCTGAAATTTAATTTGTTTTCCTTATTTAATCAAATATTTAATCGCGTGATTTTATTCCATTGTTTTAAGCTAAAGAAGGATTCTGTTTAATATCTATGCAGTTTACAAGGCAAATGAAAAAGTTGAGTAATAATATTTTGAAATTTGGAAAATAGATGAGCCGAATATTAATGTTTTTAATAGTGTTATGAAACTGGTCTCCATTATAAAGGTTCATGTACTTAGTAAATAAAACCTAAATAAGAAAATTAGCACGGCGTTAAAATTTGAGAATTTGGAGGAATCATGGATACGAAGTTATGTCTGAAGGATTTATATGAATCAAATAAAAAACTATTTTTGGCTAACTAGCTGGTCGCCTGAGATGTCTAAGAAGAAATAAAGTCTAAAAACTGGAAAATGAGAAATTTAAAATCCAAAAATTCTTTTATCTGTGTTAGAAAGAAAAAATAATTTTTTAAAAATCTAGAGGATAAAACAAAATTCATAAAAAAAATGAATACATATTGTTTTCTGCCCCTGACGAAAACACAATCAAGAACAGAAAACAATTAAAGAAGATTGTAAAGCCACAATTAGTATCATAAGAAACAAAAGATTCCGAACATTCATCATATAAAATTTGAAACTCAATATAAATGTGTTTATAACTTTAATTAGACACTACAACTATCTGTGACTCACATTATGAACACTTTTATAATGACTTCTAGAATTTTGATTTAAAAAAATATTATTTTTTCTATTTAATACATTTATAAGAGAATTTTTTTTGTTTTAAAATCTTATCTTAACTTTAATGAAAAAATATTATACCATAAGATTTAGGATGAAAGAGGCATGGCAAACATACACGTCCAGCGTTATATTTTGCATCCTAACATACAAATACTACTCTCTTAAGAAAGAAAGGAAACTAATGAGAAGATATGCGATTTCCTCTAAACTTTATTGCGAAGGAAGTGTTGAGCCTCTTCGCAATAAAATATTTGACTTGATCGTTAGTAACATAATTTGAAATTATTCGAGCGATACTTATAACAATGGTTGTGGAATGTTGGATCTATGCGCCGGATAATTTATGCACGTTTCCTGAAAAAGTAATGAGTATAATGTAGGGGATGATACTTTGAATTATCCGTGTTTCAATATTTCTTATCTTTTGTTTTTCTGTATTTATATAGGAAATGATGTGGATTTGAACGAGCATTTTGAGCCTCCTTTTGATTTTCCTTTCTTAACACCAGGGACTCACACAGGTAATATAACATTCTTGGTTATATATGATAACTTCTTGTCATGTAATTTGATTTAGAAATCTATAATGT
Organism: Argiope aurantia; assembly: GCA_026543865.1. NCBI lineage: Eukaryota > Metazoa > Arthropoda > Arachnida > Araneae > Araneidae > Argiope > Argiope aurantia. Next base: position 4,619 of record JAPMOR010124415.1, on the reverse strand, counting down.
TATTCGAAAATGGTGCAATCCATTTATATTTATATTTAGAATGCCCTAAAAATATGGAGCTAGTGTTTCTGTGCTTAAATATTCCACCTAGACATATATTTCCAATTATAAAGTTTCTTTGAATAAGGTGGATAATTGTAAAAACATAAGTTTCTATGAAGATTGCTAATAAAAATGTAAAAATATTTTTTATATGTCTGACATAGGGTAAAAGAGTCAATCAACAAAATGTTTTTCATACTTTCATATATGCACTCATACAGAGTCATTCTTCTACCTAAATAATTTGCAAATATTGAAAGACAAATTATATATACACATGGTTATTAAAATAATGGAAACACCTTAGATTTATAAAGAATCCTTTATTAATATGGTGTAGGACCGCCTTTGGCACATGATAAAGCCTAGGAATCAATTCATTCAAGTGTCGAATAATGTTTAGATGAATATTGTATCATTCTTCATGGAGATATTGTGAAAGTTCTGGAAGAGATACCGGTGGAGGATATCGATTCCGTATTAAATGCTCTAAAATAAACCTTAACGGTTCAATTATATTGAGCTAGAATGACTGTGCTGGTCAAGGCAGATGTTTAACTTCATCCTCGTGATTATCAAACCATGATAGGACAAGTCTCGCTGCATGGATAGATGCATTATCATCCTGGAAAATTTCATCTTTTGCAGGAAACAAAGTTTGCATCATAGGATGGAACTGGTCAACTAAAATTTATCTATAATTCACCCCAGTTTCAAGATTACATTTGGTACAGAAAAAAAAAACAAACACGTCTGCCCATATCATGGCAGATCCACCTCCATGTTTGCTAGTCGGAAAGAGACAATCATGATCATACGCTTGTTTAGGTGTCCTCCAAACGTACACCCGTCCTACTGTAGGGAGAAGTGTGAAAGACGATTCGTCAGATCATATTACTTTCTTTCACTTATCAATCGATCAGGTTTTGTGAGTGTGACACCACTGTAGACGACGTTTACCATTAACATCTGTGACAAGTGGCTTGGGAGTTGTTGCTCTCCCATGAATATTCTGTTTATGAAGGATTTCTCTTTAACTGTAATCACTGACACTGAAAAATTCAGATGGGTATTGAGCTCTGCGGTCACTTTTGCTGCAGTTGTTTGCTTTTTAGACATTACAATCAGCTTCAATATCCGTCCTTCTCTTTTACTGAGCTTCTCTTTCCGCGCGCTATTTTGCTTTGCCGAACTTGTCTTGCCACGCTGTATGTATGCTATCATGACTTTAGACACCGTATCTCTAGAAACACATAAAAGTTGGGATGTTTCGGTTACACTTGCTCAAGCTAGACGGGTTCCTACAATTTGGCCTCTTTATAAATCTGAGAGGTCCGACATTTTACGCTTTTGAAAAAAATCCAAGAATTACAGAATTTCAATAACATTAACACATACTACCAGAATATATACATTGCTATTTATAAAAACAATTGGTGGCTATTATATTTTAATGCTTACGAAGCGCATTAAAAAATGTCATTTTTATTCACAGGTGTTTCCATTATTTTGATAAACAACTGTATATATTCATATATTCTTATTTTTTATCTTTAATTAGCCGTAATATTTTAATTTCTAAAGTTTTCTCTTTTTTTCTGATCCAAATATCTCTTTTTTATTTAATTATTTCTAAAACGCGCTCTAAAAATTGATGACTGTACAGTTCTCATAATGCAAGCGCAAGGATAAAAATCCATAATTTTACGGCATTTCTTTCAAAGATATCTAAAATTTCCTTTCCTGAATTGATATGTGTCAAAGAAATTCCAATAAGAAGCTTTCAATAAAACGCTCTGATGGAAGAAAACTTCTCATGCTTTTTCACTTGTGTCTCGGTGCAATCGGGCGCGTTTTCATTGTTATCTCCGTGAATAAATAAAGCACTTTCGGTGGAAAAAATAAATTGAAGTTAATTTTAAATTTGTTTTCTAGTCGACCTGAAATATCTGGAAAAATATACTACACACACACACATACACATTTATAAATCTATTGAAAAGTTACAATCGATAACTCCCTTTTAAATTCAATTATGTTCCTTTATTTTTCAGTGTTTCGATGTGAATTTATTTTTCATGCGTTCTTTTTTCTTTTATTGTATTTTACAGAACCTTTATCCCAGGGTTCAATAACAAGTCCAAGATCGTTAACATCCAAGTATATAACGCCGGGGAATACAGACAACGATATCTATGATCAAATACAGCCATCCAGGGATCCAACCACGCCGCTTTCCAGGAGATACGTGTACAAGATTTTGAATAAAAACCATGTTCCAGAAACATCTTCGACTCTTGCAACGACTCTGCATGCTCCTCCGCCATTTTACCAAAGTTTTTAAAGCTGGTTCATAAACCTGACAATGAACCAGCATAATTCATCAACATTTGTGGTTTTCTGTGGTGCCGCCAGATGGTGTCTGTAATATTTCATTGAAACACTTAACAAAGAATCTTAAGGTCCTATTGTTTATTTGTCAAAGGACAGATTTAGATAATTACAATCGGTCTTCAATAAAAAAAAATAGCTTTAGTGTAGAAATTATCAAAATCTAAGATAAGAAATAATTTTGGAGATAGCCAAAGATCTCAGATAGCCAATTTCTAGCCAAGAATCTCAGCTGGCAGACTGCCAATAATGTTCCACTGGTGCTGTCGGACCAAAATCACGAATTAATTGGAATTCAATTCAATTCAAATGGAATTCAATTCAAGGCTTGTAAGTTGCTTTTGATATGGTTTAAAACTGTTACTAATGCCAGCTGTGTTAATCACAAAATACCACGTGTGTTAAACGCAACAAACACGTGGGCTTCCATGTCTTTTAAGCTCCCTTTTGAAATATTTGTTTCTAAAAACAAAATTATATTTGAGCGGTAAATCCGAAGATTTCCATTCAATGTATATTCGCTTTCTTTGCCTCCTGTCTCCCCATTGTAAAGCCACTGCATTCAGTAAACAGCTTCGATCCAAAGAACAATTTTTTGTTCTTTAATCTTTTAAGAATGTTCTGAGTTTTCAGTCTTCAGGCATGCGACAAGAGCTTCCACTGCAATAGGAAATTTTTTGTTATTATCGAACAATAAATTTATAAAGCATTTCTTAAAATTTTAAGATTTAGATTAAAAGTTACAAATGCTTTCTCAGTGGTTTCCTCTGATACAATAGATCCCAAAAGAGAAAAATCAATCGTGCCTTGTTATTGAATTCCGATTGTATTTGTTATATAACTAACACTGAATAACAAATCATTTATAATATAGGAATAGCAATACTTCATCACTTGAAATTTACAAACTCATGATACAAGTCTCTGTATAGATCATATATATTAAAATAAAATTATATGTATTCATTGTAAGCGATATTTCTTATTTTTCCATGTGCTTGTAGCTACTGAATTTACTCATTTTTTCATGATGATATTTAACATTATTCTGATATTATAAAACATTTTATATGTTGAAACACATACTCTTTTCGTGAATAGATCAGGATTCTTAACATATTTTCATCTCGCACTTTTGTTTAAAAATCAAAGAGGGAGAATCAAAAATCTTTACATGATAAAGTATCTGTATTATCCTAAAAGGCTGGATTTGTCTTCATCTTGATTGATTGCATCAGCCTCTGCATTCTTTGCGTAAGGACTTTTATATAACGTAATTGACGGAAAGAATGGCAACTTCAAAAACTTAATCTCTATGTATATTTATAATAAAGCTCAATGTGTGTGTGTTGGCGCTCTACAGGCCAGACCGTTTGCATACAGCCACCAAATTCGGTACATGTATACCTTGGAGGTTGGAAATGTGCACCTGCGGTCGCTTTTTTAAAATTTTTAATTAGAATTTTAATTATTAATTAAAAACTAACTTTCCCGCGAAAAAAATAATTTCCCCACCGCCAAATGAGTAAGGCTTCAGTTTTTTCCCCACGCTAATAAGGTTAGGCTTAACATTTGTTGGCCGATTATTTCAAACGATTCTGTTTATTTTCTTAATGTTTGACGCATTTAAAACTAAACATTGTTAATTAATCGATCTTTCAGATTCATTCTGCAGTACTTTTGAATTAACATAAAACAGAATAAAGGAAATTAAAATTTTCTAATCTACATAGCGTTACCCCAACTGGCGTAGAAAAATTCACGTATTTGCGTTACCATACTGGCGTTGAAAATTCACGCATACGCATTGTGTTATGATTGTAGACAATTATTTTCAAAGGATCGGACTTGATTTAAATTATTTTCAGGTTAGTTGTATGCTTTTGTAATTAAATTGTATTTATGTTAATTATATATGTAGTGACGAACGCCTGATGACGAGCGCCATCTGCTGGCCAACAGGTGTTGATGCTTGTTAGACGGAGTGAAGACGAGACGGGCCTGAACGAAAGTCAGGACGTGTGAGACGAGACGGGTCTCTGAACGAAAGACGCGACGGAACATGTGAATTAATCCTGCGACGTGTTCGACGAAATCTATTTAATGTTCATTTCTTTTATGTTAATGTAATTGTCCGTCCTAAATGTAATTAAATGTGCGTGATTCTAAATAGTAGTGATTCCTGA
>JAPMOR010124387.1:0-23456 GCA_026543865.1 Argiope aurantia | reverse complement strand
GAAGTATAGGTTCATTAAGTGGGCTTAAATAATGCCGAAAGAAAGATTTACTGTCGTTGGCAGAGAGGAGGAATTTTCCAACGCCATCTATACCATTAAGATAATGTTTACGACCCTGCATATCTAAATGATTCCAACATGTCTTTGAAGTCTCTCCATTGTCCAAAAGTTTATGCGAGCAGTATTGAATCAGCTTGCATAATATATATACATCGAAATCCATTATGGCTAATTTATAATACGAATGCATTTATTCAAAATATCCTTCCTGATTCTGCCACATTTAGTGCTTGAAAAACATTGTTGAAGAAAAGCAAATTTTATATAAAATCCCAAATGGTAATAAATTTCTATAAATCCAGAAACAGTTATCTTTTCCAAAGGCATTTGGATTTTTTTAACATTTTTTTCCCAGTGAAACGTCAATTCTTCAAACAAATAGATGAGAAAAACTTTCAATTGTAAAATCATGTTACTATCTGATGTTCTTGTAGCAGAAAATTGGAATAAAAGACGTTATTTAAGACCCTTTCTAGGGCCGTGGGAAGTATGCTTCCCACCAAAAATATCAATATTTGTATGAAATTATGTAGGTTGGCATACGTTCTGATAAATTTTTTTAGAAAGACAGAAACTTAGATGCTTTAGTTCTTTACCTCACACAAAATGATGTGTCTTGATTTGTTATTTAATTATCAATTAACCAAATTAATTAATTAATCAAATTAAATTTATCTAATAAGCTAAATGAATCCCTTTTCTTATTCTAATTTCAAGCCTAAAAATATTTTAACATAATATGACTAGAAAAAAATGGCCCTTTAAAGGGTTAAAACAAAATGTCTGATGAATATTCTTTTAATATTTAATTAATCAATTAATATATTATTAGTATTCTTTTAAAGTGTAAAGTAATCATTTGCAGAGTCACTTCTCTTTAATCCTGTAAACGGCAAATAGTGGAAAGTTATAGGAAAACCTTTTTGAGCATCCCATATTAAGTAAGTAGGATTTTTAATATATTTACGTGTTAGAAATTTTGGTTAATTTATTTTAATTTTTAGCTAGAAATATATACAGGGGGTTATGCTTATTATATCCATGTAAATTATTTGGAGTCGTACACCTCCCATGAGAGCCAAACAAAACAGACGTTTCCTCTGAGCAACCTTGCCAAATAACGGGTTAAAAAAATATTCCTACTTAGTTTTATATAAAGATAAAACAAACATAGAATCCGAAAACCAAATTCATTGAAAAACAAGATTTTAATTTTATATCAGTTATTTGCAAGATGGATGAAATTTAATATATGGTCTTTACTTCTAATTTGCAGATTTCCTTAAATTTTGAATGGAATTCATTCAAAGGAAGTCTCTCTGTCCGTATGTCTGAATATATATAAACGACATCACCAAAATAAATAGTTATATGTATAAAATTTGATACACAGATTTAACATTTAAAATGTAGATACATATAAAACTGGGAATCAATCCAGTCTGTACTTTCACAAGCATGTAAACGTGATAAAAAATTGCAATGCCTTAAATATATGAAATTTGGTATCTGATTTTGTGTATAAAATTGTAGCGCTGTGTTAAATTTTGATTTTAGTAGATCGGAAAAGAGGTATCCAAAATATAAATTCGGTTTCCTGGTACTTTTGTATTAATCGCATCCCAATGATTAAATACCAAAAAAATTATCAAATATCGTATTCTAATAAACGTTTTCGTAGGTATTTTCACCGATACGATTCATAATACACACATACATTTATTAGACAGTATGCGAGAAAGTTTCGGGAAGAGCACTCCCACCAGTATGATTTGTGAAAATTGAGAGTTTTAGAAGGACATGCATAGAATGTGTAATTCACTTCCAGTGAATTTTTATACGTTTTGTCTAAATTATTTAATAAAATAAACGAATTAAAAGTAACATTACTTCATTTTTTATATTGGCTTAGTTATAAGTCTTAAATATTATCCCGTAGTTTATTATACGGATCAGTGTATCACTTTTCTTCAGGAATCTTGGTAACTAAAGTTATTTTTTTATTCCTATTATATGCATATAAATTGCCATTATTTGTAATCTCTATTCATTTATATTAGGTGCAGCCTCAGAATAATATTAACTTAGTGAAATTTATCCAAGTGAGGAGAGAAAAAAAGATATATGCGAAAAGGAAAATAAAGATATGAACTTGATTATATGAGTGAATACATTTTACTAGTGAATACATTCCTAGTAGCGAATACATTCCTGACTAAGTTTATATACAATTATTTACTTAATTTACTTATTCAAGGTGACAAAATATACAGCAGTAGCAAGAATAAAGCATGTCCCGAGATTTTTGTGTATAAACATTTATCTATATGATATTCCCTGTATTGATATAATGATCATGAGTATAAAACTTCATTAATAGTTCAGTATGTACATTTTCGCACAAAGCGTAGATTTTATGAATCTAAAGCATTCATAGACTAGATTCAAAGTGGTTCTGAATATTCTTTATTCTTATAATTCTAGCGTTTAAGATATTGAATGAACTCACGTGATTATTGAAATAAAGAACAGGAAGATTATCTTGACATGTGCTGCTGGTAAGATAATACTACGAAAAATATCCCACACTTCCGGAGTTATTTTATTTAGATCAAATAAAGCAAACAGTATTAACTTTACATAAGTAGTCTGTAGGATATAGTTACGAAAAATAACCCATGCTTGGTGAGTAATATTATATGTATCACATTAAGTGAACAGGAGAACATTGTATTGCACGAAAGAACATATTGCCAATTGAACTATGAAGGCCTTTCAAATATATTTAAATAGAATGATCATTACAGAGATAGATATGAAGTGCAGATGCTGTACAATGACTAGAAGCGACGTTAATTGATTCAGGATTTCTCTTCGAAAATTAGAATTAATTTTCTACTTGGTACTGCGATACATTAAAGTCTTATTATGTTATTCAAGTATTTATACTGTAATCAAAATTAGAATTAAGATTATGATGTGTGTTTTAATCTAATTATTATCTTAATAATCATTCTACGTAGAGTTTAAAAGTTTTTTCAAATTAGATAAATATTTACTTCTGCCATTTATCACAGAGTCTTTATTGCAAACATATTAATTGAAGTTCACGATATTTAACTAGGTAAAGCCCTTTTATTCCAAGGAAAATAAATTATCAACGAATTTTGTCTCTGAAAGCAAAATTCAGAGCCAGAAGTTTTCCTTTAAAGTAAATCCCCACTCGGTATATTTTTCGACACCTATCTTCATATAAATTTTTTTTTGCTTACCTTATCATAGTTTTCTCAGGCAAAGACAAATATCTATGTTTAGCCCGAATATAATTTTGTTATTCAACATTTTGGAAAGTCAACTTATTCTGTTAAGTAAGTGGCCTTCTTCACTTCTCTTACTTTATTGTTCACTTTATTTTCTTTACTTTCGAATTTCTTTTGTTTACCAACATCAACTTTAGAGTTTCTTGAATAGAGTTCATTTTTATTTTTGACTTTTTTGGCTCATCTGTGCCTTCTCGTTTGAACGACTTTTTGACAAGTATTTTTTTAAAGGTGAAAATCATGCTTCATAGAAAGTATACGAAAGCCTTGCATCGTGCAGCATTAAAAAAATATTTTTAAGAATTTATACTGGAGATCTTTAGAGCTGTCGATATATTTTTGCAGTTTTTAAAAATTTAAATATATATTTCAAAATACATAAAGTTCCTTAAATCTTTAAATGTGAATAATCAATAATTTTAAGAGTATATTATTCAAATTAATCAATAAATAATAACTTCATTCATGTCATTTTTTATGCAAAATATTTATGTATATCTTACAAATGAAGTGTAAGTGAACCGTTTTTTAAAAATCTTTTCTTTAAGAAATATACAGATGCGGATGATATGTGCTCGTGGTATACATTTTGTATTTTTGAACCATTAGAAATCGACCCCAAAGGCGGAACTAAATTACTGTTGGCTATATTCACCTTGTTGATAATTTAAATACACTACGCAATAGTATCAATAATAAGATGTGCCTATACATATTGTTAATAAGAAATGTTAATTTTAATTAAACTTATTTTGAAGAATCACAGGCCTTATATTCCAGCATTTTGAAAAGGTTGGAGTACGTATCTATTACTCATAAATAGAGTAGAAAAATATTTAAAATAAGGAATTCTAACTTTTGAATAAAGGTGTTTTTAATTATTCTCTCATCTTCATTGAAATATTACATCAAAAGCACTGGCAATTAGAACATTGGCAAATAGTAAATGAGCACTCTTGTCACTGGTTTGAATATTCTCATGAATGATGTAAATTATTTTGATCTACTAATTTATCTTTGTTCACCAGCAATTAATGCTTCTTGTATATTGCTCTAATCGTAACAGAAAGATAATAGAAAAATAGCAAAAACATGTTCTAATATTTTTAATAAAAGTAATTTTTTCTTATAAATACCTTTGTATTATTGTATAATTGATGTTGAAAAAGCTTACTATGAGATAAATTGAAGGATTTAAATATATTTGTTTACCTAATTTAAGGTACAAATTTTATTGAAAAAGGGAATAAAATCACTGTAATGGCATTTTTTAAATGAAAAGGTTATAATGGTAATTTTGAAGAATCTAACATTTCCTTTCTGACAGTGATACTCCATTGATAACTCCGTATTAATATTAAGTAATACTCCAGTAATGCCTCGTTAGGTAAATATTCCATTAAAATTTGAACACGCTTTAGTACGCTGATAAATATTTTTCCCAAAACACCGACGTAGTCTAATTGTTATCTGACCGCGGTTCAAAATTACGAGGTCCGTCCCAAAATATCCCTAGTGTTGCTTCAAACGGGTCGTTAATATAACTAAACTAAACTAACTAAACCGACGTAGTCTAATTTATATCACAGAAATGTTTTTCTGATCCCCAAACAAGCATGCTCCGAAATTCAATTTTTTTTTGAAAATCTTCTGTATGCCATTTATTACATTATTAAAATATTTGTCTTAATATACATGTTCATTCTTTCAAGTGAATTTTATTAATTTATTCACAATGACATTATTTGAAAGGTAATCGCAGATTGAAACAAACCTATTAAGAATCTCATTTCACAAACTGAAAATCAAGAGTTTAGGGCAAAATAATGCTCAAGATACTTGTGACACATAACTTCCGCAAGGGAAGAAAATTATTGCAGTCTATAGTCGTAATAATCATGACTCCACTCCATCTAAAAGGGAGGGTTCCATAGCTTACTGACGTCATTTTGACACATAACGCTGAATAAGCTAGAAGTTAAATTAAGCGGTCGAACCCAGAGTAATCTAGATGTGCGACTAGGATTAGAAGAACGCCTCGCATGATCTGCGTCGTTTGCGTTTCTGCTTATGGAAGTTTCGTTGCATTTCAGCTGTTCAGGCTTAGTTCATTTTGTACTGGTATTAGAATAACCTAGGGTGAGATTATTGTAGTTTAAAGAGAAAAGGATTTGAAACTACCGTATAACGAATCTTCCATCAATGCTCGGGGGATGCGTGTTTTAATTTTGATTAATTAAGTGACGGATGTATAAAGTGGAATCAAATAGTCCATGGATATATTTTGTCAGGTAGTTGAGACAGGTAGGCAGGTTTGTAGCGAGTGAGGAATTCGTCCAAGAATTAACAGATTTAAATGTGTAGTTACGACTGTAAAAGAAAATCTGATTAATGTTATTTGCTACCATTGTTATTTAATTGGAGGAATTTTATTTTCATTCAAAATTATAGAAGAATGTTATTTTTCATCGATATTTCATGGTAACATGAATACAAATATATTAATTTTTATGCTGATTCGTTTCACATTTAAAGTGGAAATATAACTAAGAGCGTATATCAAACGAATGATTAATAATTTTACTATTTACTACGTCATTATTTAAACAATTTCCAAATTGCGTATAAAATTGTCTGTAGATTATTTAGTAGAAATAGAATTTAATTTCTATTTAGATATTTCGAAGTTCAGAAAATTAAATTCGGGATATTTTTTATTATAACTTTATTAGAAAAACTTTAAGTATTTTGTTGATAATTTTTTTTCTAGAATTTTTTTAGAACAAGATAAAAATTTCTTCAAACGTAAAAAAAAAGTTATAATATTATTTATAATAAATATTTCCTTTTGTAAACCCCAGATATTCGAAATTGCTTTTGTTTCTTAGAAAAAAATTTAGTGATTTTCGATCGTTAAAACTTTTTTAATGATTTTAATTTTTTTATGGGTAATAATATTTCTTATTCTTCTCGACCATTAATATAACAAAAACTGTTTAACAAAATACATTTTAAAACACAAATTACAAAGACATGCGCGAAGCATAGGATGAATAAGAAAAAAAAACGTTTCCTTTTATGTTTAATTTAAAATAATACCTATGAAGTTATATCGATATTTTCTGTTTAAGAAATGCAAGAATATTTGTCTATATTTTTTAGAATTCAGAATTGAAAATATATCTATACTTAAGAGAAACTATCCGTTTAATTATTATATCATTTCAATCATCCTTACGGAAATTAAGAATTTCTCTTTCATTAAACTTAATTGTATAATTCATATGAACATAACATATTATACAGGGTGTTCGATATGATCGTGGCCCAATAGCTAATTCTGATATCAAGATAGCTATTTCTTCTAATGGGAAATATGCTCTAAACGACATGAAAAATATTATTTTATACTGTTCAGTCATTGAATGCATTTTTGTAAATATTACGAAATCTACATTTTTATATTTACCACAGTCCTATTTGTTTTTTTAAAAACTTTTGTAACTAAAATTGAGCGAGTTACGAAACTTTGAATATCAATATTTTAGATGGTTTAAGACATTTCAGTGTCCTCATCGAAGATTACTGACCTATCAACGCAATACTCCTCTTGAAAACGACTATTAATTTGCTTAAAATAATGTAATGTAAAGCTTCATAACACTGTAAGTCTTGGTCGCAGAAGAATTGAAAATTTTTGTGTGCTTAGAATATTTCATTAAAGATGTTAATAAGATTAAGTACCATCTTGAAATTTAGATTTCATAATTGTTAACGTCACAATTATTGATTCAAATAATTTAAAATATAAATATTTATGTTATTTAGAACATTTTTTCACCTGGGATTATATGCTTATCTCTAACGACATAAAACTTAGCTATTAGTCCACAATTAGAATGAATACTCTATATAATACTAACAGCTATTTTCTGAAAAGGAAATATAAAACCTTTTATTTCCAAATAAAAATTTCTTATTTAGAACGTAAAATAAAACTCTCTATCCATATATTTTCTGTATTATATTAAGGCATCTTTTAAAAGGAAAATGAATTTATGTAGATATTTAGCTACGATTCTGTACATTAGAAAACACTATGTAAATTCCGGACTTTATCCATGATTTACTTTTCCCCTGTTCCTCCTGGATTCACGAAATATTTGAATTATTTATCAAAATTAAAGCTTTACCATTTTTAAATCTTTGTCGGCAGATCTATTAATGGATCGCATAGTAAATTATCATTACTGCTTTATAAACGCGCTGACGTTGAGACAATAAATATAATGAGATAATCAAGTTTTGAGCTAATTTTAGATTACTAGTTTTGATTTCATTCTTAGAGATTTTTTTTTTCAGAAAGCCAAACATAGGTCACCATTAAGGGGGGGGGGGAGAAGAATATGAGATGCAGTCATATACGGTATGGCAAACACGCATACAATTGTCAAGATGTATGGAAGACCAAGAATTCCATCTCGGTGAATAATCTATACACCTTTTTTATGTTCATGCTAAGTCGTTTTCGCAGACTCTGGTAAGATTCAAATTGAAATAACACCATTTTTTAAAAATATTTATGCATCAGGCACTTTTTTTTTGGTGTACATTCCACACAATATGTATTTTCTTGACACATAATACTGAATTCGGATGACTTATTTTCTTCTATTTCAATAACTAACAGGACTGCTTTCTGATGACAAGTTGGATAATTTCATGCTGATAATTTTAAAAGATATAATAAATCACCATAATTTGCTTTAATAATTAGTATTAATATTGCTGAATTTTAGTCACATCATAAGAGACAGGATATATTTCGAGAATAAACTTTATTTGTAATATTTTATTTTTAGAAATATTTATTTCTAATAACTAATTCTTTCAGTGTTTTTTTATTCATTTTTCTTCTTATTTTGCATCTTAAATCTTCTTCAAATAGAGCAATAAAACTTTAAAAAAATGCCAAGTTTTCCCAGTTAAATATGAAAAGTATCGATATATACACAAATAGTAGAATAAATACAGTTTTTAGTGTCGAAAACAGTGAGGCATTCACATACAATGAGTATGAAGCCTAAAGAAAAGAACCAATGAACATTTAACATAACATTTACATTTTATACATTTCTAAAGATTATTCTTGGTTAAAGAATACGAGGAAAAGGGGAAAACAGACGTGCAAATTTTATTGTTTGGAAGGGAAATCTTTCTTCATTAGCATAAGATATCAAGGTACTATCTGGGGTCTTCCTTTCTTAATCTGTTGATATTAGAACTAACTTCGAAATAACTGGGCTTATTTTGTACGAGAAAACTCTCCAAAGTGGTCTGCTTCTGCCGTTTCTTTAGGATTCGCCTAAATTGGGGCAAAGTATGATCCGTAAAAAGTTGCAGACAAGACCTACTACAGATTTTTTTGTGTGCTTTTTCAATAAAAATCTCTATACCTTACTCCACTTTTAGAATATACCCTTAATCTCTAAAGGAGGCCCATTCTTCTCTGTGTTTTCCTTCTAAATTGAAGCAACAGTTTCATTAGCTATGTTTTAATTCTAAGTAAAGGTCTTGCAGTTCTTCAGTCATTAATTCTCTGTGGTTATAAATCAACTCTTCCACGTCCTCAAGTTCACCTCCAAATCCATGGATTCCCACAAATCACTTTATGGCTACGTTACATGTGCAGAGTCATCAGAGTGGGTTGTAGTTTCCTCAAGAAGGATGTAATCTTTCAGGATGTCACTCATTGCCAAGCCTTTATGCGAGGCTAATGCATTTGAGAATGTTAAGATATCTTCACCAGATCCGCCTTAAGGGCAGTTCTATGTTTCATGCCACCACAAAACACCTTTAAATGAATAATCTCCGGTACAGTTTCTTAAAATTTGAAACGGCATAATGAGTGTTGTAGTATTAGAAAACAAAATCCTCACTATGATAAAAATGATCTCCAACAATAATGTGACTTTCAGCTCTGAAGAACGTAGAAGATCTTTGTCCATTAGCAGGAAGCACTTAAGGGGTGATTATTTTGGAAGTAGTTTTCGCAGACAATGAATGGCCATCTTTCATTGAAAATTGGCCTCATAACCTGTACTTTCTTGTTTGCCCTCTACATCGCAGACAATTTCATTTCATTTCATTGCTTCTACTAAACATTATAAAAATTTCTAAATGGTTCACCAGTAAGAAAAGCCTAGTCATTTTTTTGTGTTTGTCTTAAATTCTCTCGTTACTAACATCTACCAAGAGTTTTAAGATTCATTCTTCCCTCAAAAAAAAAAAAAAAAAAAAAAAAGACACATGGAAAGCGTACTACAGCATGTCGAACACTTTTGAAATATCATGTATAATGATATAAAATGGTTTCTGTGGAATAAAATCTTAACTTATGAATATTCCGAAGAAGAAACTATTTTTTTTAATAAAGTTAATAAGCAAAAACAGACAAATATTTCACAAAGAAAAGTCACCAATAACTGAAGACAACAAAAACCAAGGTATTACGCTACGTAATTTCAAGCAAATATTGTGAAAATTAAAAACTAATAGCAATATTATTAAAAAATTCTTAAAAGTTGAATAAAAAATATTGAATAAATACTACGATTCGAAAAATTAAAGTTCAGTAAGCAAAATTTGACTTTGTTTCGTTAAAGTTTGTTTACTTAGTTCAATAATTGTAACTGAAATAATACATATCTAATTTAATAACTTATTTATACATTTGCACAGTTTTTGGTTAAAGGAGATGATACAAAAAATTGTTATCCGTAGACAATAATTCATAACAAAGACATAAAAACTAAATCAAACGATGCCTAACTAGCTGCTTATTATGAATGTTATTTTCGAGAGAAAATGATTTTATTTAAATATTCAGGCATTATTTTATCCATTTCAGAACACCCCTTAATTGTTCCCTTTTTAACTATATTTTACTCTCCTCTCTTTTCTAGAAAGCAAACTCGAGAGGCTTAAAAGCATTTACTAAAACTAAAGATTTACCATCTTGAGATCTTTCTCAGAGGATCTATAAATACTCTCGCACCATAAATTATCCTTACCGTTTTATAAAGGCGATAACATTGCGACAATAAATATAATGAGATAAACTCTGATTATGTCTTCGGCCAATCTTAGGTGGAGAGTGTAGATTTATGGGGTCGATTGCATTTTCTTTGAGAAGTCATACATGCAAGACCATTGGGAGGGGGGGGGGAGAAGTGTATGGAATGCAGCCACATCCGGAATGAAAGACACGCATTGGATTACTGAAATGTATGGAGAACCAAGAGTTCTGTCTCGACGAATAATCTTTGCAATTTTTCTCTTTGTATTCTCCCTCAGCAGCTCTTAAGGAGCCTGCCAAGCTTTAAAAGTGAAATAATGCCATTTGTTCAAACATTTATGCATTAGCATTTTTCTTTTTTGCTGTATATTTAAAGCGTAATATACATTTCCTAGAGGTAGGGGCTTTAACATTTTTTTTCTGGAACAAGTCAAGAGTATTTTTGTGCACAGCTAAATTTAAAGAGATTCATTTTATGAGAGTTTCTAAAAAGGTTTGAGAATTCATTCGTAGAGGTTCATAATTCTTCATACGAAAAATATTTAATTAAAATTAAATAATTAAATTTAGATCGAATTTTGTGCAAAGGTCATAAGACAGAAGTTCTTTTATGATTCTTTTAAGATAAGGACAATTTTAGTTTTACAAGTCATTATGTTTTGTATAGAAATAAGATATGCATTTTCGTTTCTTCATATTATTTTGAGTGACACAATGAAAGGAAAAATAGAATAGTAATCTTTTTTTCTACAATAAATTACAGTATCATTTTCATAGCTGAAAATTAAGTTTCATTCTTTATAATGGTCGTTTTTCATATTTACTAGAAATAAATATTTATCACTGAATTTGATTATTGAGTTTTTCAGATTACTACCATGAAAGATCTAGATTATTATTAAAATCTTAAAAAGATCAACATAAAAGCAGCTGCTTGAAAAACATTCATTTGATTGCGGGAAAAGAGAGAAACCTGTTTAATGTTTTGTTATGGAGTAATGATTTGCATGTAAAAGAAGCATGACATTTGTCAGGTAATCCAGGACATTTCAAAATTCCAGGATGTACTACATGAAATGTTTTTTTGACATAAAATATTTAAAATAGTTTTCATGACATAAAGTAAATCTCCAATATTAAGATAAAAGAAAAAGTTTAATTTCATATCTTTTTTTCTTTGAAATGAGTTTTATTTATTCACATAATATCTTTGTAAATATCATATGTATTAGCAATATTTTTATAAATACATTCTATAGCAGCATTCATACTCTTTCAAGTTATGTATCTTTAATCTTATAAGGATATAAAATCGTGGAATAATGAATACATCTTCATTTTACAGATTATTATTGCTTATTAATCAAATATTGAAGTGTTTTAACAGTTTATTTATATTTCCTGATTTTTTAAATTTGATTGCACTTTTTGCCCTTCAAATATTTCTGGAAGTGCTGAGAATCAGCTACTAGCAAAATAAAGTAGACTAAAGCGGATGAAAGAAACCATTTTTGGAATGTTTTGTATTTTCGTCCTGTTTTGTCATAACAAATTAAACAAGCTTCACAATCTCTTTTAAAATTTCATAATTTAAATTGTCAACAATTTTAGTAATTTATTGTATTTTGTCGAAATTCTATTGTTATACTCCATTTTGTCATGCTTTTGTAATGTTTGATTGTAAATAAAACAGATCTGGAGCATCCCTTTGTTCATTTGCAATTTAAATCTATTAAAACAAACAATTAAAATACTTATAAATGCAAAGACTCAACAAAATCGAGGTATAATCTATGTCAGATTTAAATTAACAATCCGAAATAATGGAAGATGCTTGTTTTATCTCAACTAACAAACTCTGCTTATGAACACAGTCTCCAGACAATTAAAAACCTAACAGAGTGCTTTCAATTAAGAAATTGCAAGATTCAATATTTCAATTCCAGTAGTTTACTGAAACTTCTTTAATATTATATCAAATGTCTGATTACCTCTCTTCGTTTCCTATGGGAGAAAAATCAATCACCAGGAAGTTAACAAAGACATTTACTTTTGTTTACTTACTAGCGACAGTGGAAAAGTTTATCACATAGTTTGACAGTTTAAAACTCTAGGGTTTACTGATTTTAAGAAAACGTGCTGAAAACTAAATACTATTTAAGGTTTCTTCTTTTATTACTAGTATATACTCATTTCGATGAAAATTACAATTGTGTTAACACAAGGAATACAGGAAATGCACGTAGACTGAAAATAGTTGCGTTTCTGTGATGTAGATGACAAGAAATCTTCGTTTAATGGTTTATGCACTTTTTTCCAATATTTAGAAACTCAACACCTTAACCGTTAAATTACCAAAATACAGCTGTTTCAGATAATTCGGGATCTCTTTGAGCTTTTATTCTCAGGGCCTGATTCGAAACGTGCAAAATATTTTATATTTTAGTTTAGATGCTTTAAATAGAATTACCTGAGCAATGTACCTCAGTGGCATTTACATTTTATTTTCAATGATAACAAATATCAGTATAGATTTTATGGAGTATATTTAATTCAAGAAGATTTATAGCAAGTACCTCTAACAAATTATATTCCAGAATAATTTTCTATGGCGTGGTTTATTCTAACAAAATGTTTGCAAATGTATATTGCAAAATTCAAGCACTATAGAGAAAACCATATTTAACTTACATAGAAATGCTGGAAATGATATTCATACGCTAATTTAATTTTACATGAGAATAAAGCATGCAGACAGGTAATGACGATTTCAAAGTATACAGCAGAATAAACATCAGCAGCGATGCTCGGGCTTTATTTTATTTCACGTATGCTTGAGAAGTAGATCTTATTATTTTACAAACTATAATTTAAAAACCCACTTATAATTAATCTTTTAAAGCATTTCATATTGGATTCAATAATCCATTTAGGAATGTATAGGAGGAGCAAGTGAAAGAAAATTAAAATATTAATTTGTAATTGGATACAGAAGATTAATTAATCACTGAAGGAAATTATAATACATTTTCGTTTTCTGATGTTTAAGATTCAAGGAAACTATTAATTTTGTGATATCGGATCTCGCAAATCAGATATGTAAATAGGCATTTAACTTTTTGTAAAAATACTAAAATATTTCAATAACTAAATAAGTTTATTAATGAATATAGCTGACAAGGGGAGGGCACGAGGTTGAAATCTGAGAGAGGGATCAGATTTAGTATAATGATAGTATACATTCGGAATGTTCATTCATGAAAATATTAAAACGCAATGGCGAGGCAATTTTGAGAAAATGGTCTTCAAACTTTTGGTGAAGCTTATATATTGATAACTTGACTCCCGTCTCCATGATCCTGATGGTATGGTTGTCTAGGTAAGCGTCTCGTATGCGGAAGGTCAGTGTTGGAACCTGGCTAGGCATTTTTTTTCTTTTTTTAATAACTTTTATTCAATTAAAAATTTATAAATACACTTAATATGTTCTTAATTTTTTTCATCCTAACTAAATATTTATTTTCAAAATACATAATAAAATTAAAATTTTAAAAGAAAAAATTATAAATATAGATACATTTTTAAACAAAATAAAATTATTTAATTAACTATTTACAGATATTTTTAAATAATATGCTACTTATTTTTATGCAAGGATAAATGTTTATTATTTTAATATTTAAATTGTAATTTTATATTTAAAAAATAGTAATAAATACAACATAAATGGTGATAATTATTAATTATAAATACTCGCATCGTAAAATTTTTTTTCAATATTTCTAAAAAAATATCCTATTTACATTTACTTTCGATTATATACACTAACCAGAATAGTAATTATAGTAAAATCATTGGAAACAAAATATATTTCAACATCTAAATAAATGATGATTGTCCACAAGAACAAGGTTTCTTTAAGAGATTTATGGGAAAACAAACTTCAACTGCATTTTAAAATATTTCTCTTTCATCAGAAAGTTGGGAAGCGTACCATGCATACCTTATCTTATTAAAAATTGGTGATGACAATTGTGGGTGCATAATTGATTGATTTTTACACTAACTTAGCAATAATTTATTTCTTGATCATGTTCGATTAAATAAGAACTTTGAATACACTTAACACGCTTTGAACCATGTGCCCATGCATTCAATAAATTAACACCTGCTCTCTACTATTTCTTTTGATTACTGCAGTTGAGGATGTTTGCTTACATATTTAACAAATATCAGCTGCTCCCTTTAATTTTTGATATAAATGCAGCTTCATTGAGTTAGAATTGATAATTTATTATTATTAAAATCCAAGAATTTGGAAATTAATTGTTTGAAAATGATGCAAGCAAGTTAAATTATCTGTAGCCATTAATGTTATGTTTTTAATTATTTTTTCTTTAAACATTAAATTATAATTTAAGTATTAAAAGAATAAACATTTTTCATTACATAAAAGTAAGTATAATATTAATTAAAACTATCTGTAAATAGTTAATTAAATTTAAATGATTTTATTTAATTTAAAAAATGCATCCGTATTTATAATTTTTTTCTTTTACAATTTTAATTTTATTATTATGTATTTCAATAATAAATGTTTATTTTAGATGAAAAAATTAAAAACACATTAATTAAGACTATTTGTAAATTTTGAATTGAATAAAAGTTATAAAAAAGAAAAAAAAATCCTAGCCAGGTTCGAACCCTGACCTTCCGCATACGAGACGGTTACGTAGACAACCATGCTATCGGGATCATCGTGACGGGAGTCAATTTATCAGTATATCAGCTTTACCAAAAGTTTGAGGACCATTTTCTCGAAATTGACTGGCCATTGCGTTTTAATATTTTCATGAATGAACATTCTAAATGTATACTATCAAGATACTAAATCTCATCCCGATCTCAGATTTCAACCTCGCGACCTCCCTTTGTGAGACAGTATGTTTATTTTCAAAATGAAATAACTACTTCAAAGAGGAATACCGTTTTAGAATAATGAAGGAAACCAATTCTTCAAGTGTTCAACGCTTATTTAATTTTGTTAATCTTTGCTCATTTTGCTCAAGGCATAAGATAGAAGTGATATAACAAAATAGCGTAAGATGATGCTTAGTTAGGCAACATGCACAGTTTATCATATTATTGCTATGTCACAGCAATTCTAATTAATTTATTCACTTTCAATTTGAATTTATAAACATATGTTTACTGAATAATATCAAATTAAGAGAATTATTACATGGCTTTTAAAAACTAAGTATTAAGGTTCAACCTAGAAAGAAAATATTTTAATTATATCATTTCTTTTCAACATTTTATAAATAGTGACATATGATTATTTTGGAACATTTTTTGCAACATTAAATCCAGTGGAATATAGGAAGGCAACTTGTTTTTCAATTGTTGGAAATAATCCAATATGTTGCTGAGGAATTTGGAACTGGCCGAGACCATAATTAGATGATTATAGAAAAGATTTTATAAAATGAGAACAATAATTTAACATTATAGTTCTGGTGAATTAGTTAAAAGTACTACAAATAGGAATTGTTTTATTCAGATTTCTACTATAAGAAACTTCCGAATCTCTACAATCGAGTTGACCCAAGGTATACATTTGTGAATGGCAGTGGAATTTATGCCAGATGGTAACCAAGCGATAAAACATTGTCGGCTCGTTTGCCCAAAATGTATTTAGATATTTATACACTGAATATTTCTAACAAAAAGAATATACATGTAGAGAAAAAATTTGAAAACGAGAGAGCAGATTTTGTATGCCTTTCAATTCATGGAATCAGTACATTTGACTTGAATCTGGAACTTTTTATGCGTTAGGCAACACGTAGGGAAATTGATTGTTAGAAAGGTGGTGGTGTTATTATCTAGTTACTTATAATATTGAACGGGTACTAGCGGTTTTGAGTCTAGGAAATGGGAAACAAAAATACACAAATGTATTGCCAGGAAATTATAATACATCTTGTAAGAAATTCTATCGGGGGAGTTGGAAATTATTTCATTTCCCAATGATAATACCATTCCCAATGTATTGAAGATCTTTTTGTAAGCGAAGAGATGCCTCGAATGGGCAGGCTTGTATACTCAACAGATTTCAATCTCAAACAGAGCGTATAGCTTCCATTTAGAAGACGCATGACGTAGCATGGGTCTTCAAAGGCACTACAGCTTAACAGTAAAAAGCTTATTGTGGTTAAACTAATGTGACAGAATTTATCTTAAATTTTTCTCTATAATCTGGTGAAGAATATATACAACCAATGATATGCATTCCTTACAGCAATAGGTAGATAATTGCTATGTTTCCATAAAAAATAAGATATTATTATTATTATTAATAATATTATAATTTTATATATTATCGAACTTGATTTCAAATTTTGATGATCGTTCAGCTTATTTTTCTAAAAAAGGAAAATTGGAATATTTTCCTTTCGCATCCGTTTTAGTTTTATTACTTCCAGTATATTCTTAAAAAATTGTCATTTTTTGAATCATTCTTTCGCTTTAAGTTTGTTCTTATTTTATATTTATGCCTTTATTCACAAAAAACTCCTGCAAGTTATTTTCTTTCAAAATTCTACAATTCCTAATTTATGACCACCAGAGTATTTTTTATAATTTAACAGATTGTTCACGTTATGTTTTGATTTCTAACATCAACCAAGACATTGAAAGAAATTAAACATTCTTATTTGTTCTTTTAAAATATATTCAGTGCAAAATATTTTCAGTGTTTCCTAACTGATATTTTTGAAATTGAATCTTGTTGATAAATTGTCTATATTATTTTTTAGGATTTTGAAATAGACGAACATAAACCACTAATTTTTTCAATGTTTTGTTACCAACATGTTATTTGATATCAATGTTGACTGGATTAATCAACATGGCATATTTTTGAATTTGGGTGAGATATTCTATCATTTTCAAGTATATATTTCTTAAGCAAGCTTAAATGAAAAAACTATTTCCATTGCCTAGGATTAGAAATTCTTACTTCTCTTAACATCTAAATTTCATAAATAAATATAATAATTTTATTAATTTTCACAAAATAACATTATATGAAGCATCCACAAAGCAAATAAATTTTATCTTAAAAAAATATGACCGTTTAAAATTGAACGCTGAACATCGAAACTTCTCTCAAAAATATTAATTTTTTTTTTTCTGCTAGCCAGAGAAAAGTAATTTTGACTTGTAAGGCCTATACACATAATAAGGCATCTTCATCACAAAATTCAAACGTAGCTCGAGAAAAAGGTTTCGAAAAAGAAAATTTTCATGATTATAATGAAATGATGGTTTTATGAATATTTAATGACCTTCCTGGTTGCTTTCGATGTGATTCGATGCTTTAATTTAGCAGGCTTACAGTGAATCTGCAACTGCAACATGTACTCTTTAGCAATTATTATTAGCATCCACAAAGCAAATAAATTTTATCTGACAAAAATATGACCGTTTAAAATTAAACGCTGAACATCGAAACTTCTCTCAAAAATATTAAATTATTTTTTCTGCTAGACAGAGAAAAGTAATTTTGACTTGTAAGGCCTATCCACATAATAAGGCGTCTTCATCACAAAATTCAAACGTAGCTCGAGAGAAAGGTTTCGAGAAAGATATAGAGAAAGAAAATTTTCATGATTTTAATGAAATGATGATTTCATGAAAATTTTCATGACCTTCTTGTTTGTTTTCGATGACATTCGAAGCTTTAATTTAGCAGGCTTACAGTGAATCTGCAACTTCAACATGTGCTTTTTAGCAATTATTCAAAATAACTTACAGGTTTAAAAGATGACTATCATTACCTCCGCATAGTGTTTTTTTAAAAAAAAAATCACGGTTTATTTCTTTTAATTTTATATTAACCGGTAAAGCTGCAGATTTAATTTTTATTTGATTTTATTTGTATTGATTTAATGCATTTTGATATTTTATTGGAATTCAAATTAAATTTCTGAGGACATTTTTATTTAAATTATACGAAAGTTATTTTTTTTATAATTTTACTTTCTATTTGGTAGTTTAAAATTTTATTACAGCATAATTAGTCAAGAAATTATTATAAATTTGTTGCGAAACATCAATAATTGGCAATTCTTTAAAAGTATTTGTAGCAAATAATTTTGGGTTGATATAATAGATTTATCTTCTCAATCACATCAAAATTATGAAATTGCACTCTATATTTCTTTATAATATTATATATTCTGTAATAAAAGGACAAATTAATGTAGATAACTTCTGATGTACTCAGTCGGAAATCAGGTAAAATATTAACTTTTTGATGCCATTTTTAATTGCATTAAGATATAGAAAATTTCCGAGTATCTATCCTAATGTCTTAAATTTCTATAAATACCGACTTCCTACACCACCCATAAATTTCAAACTAACTTTTTATACCCAAGCCTATTCTGATTTATTCTGTTACGAAACAGTTTCCTTATTAGGTTAATCTCATCGCTAGAAAAAGAGATTAACAAGGATTTTTAACTGACGCTAGGTCAGTGACTCAGAACTTGGCGAAATCTCCGCGACTTTAGCGATAAAAATGAAGCTTCTGGAAAATACAGGGATTTTGGCTCTATCTCACATACTCCTGGAATCTTATCAACGCCATACACTGCAAACCATACTGTGAAGCCAACATGACAAATGGAACAATATTACAATATTCGTAATCATATTTTCTGATATCTTAATTCAGCCCAATACTTAACAGATGTCTGTTATATGCTGAACAACATTTTTACAGACATTTGATACGAAATTGAGGTTTGAGAATAAAAATTTTGGGCTCATCTAATGATAAATTTTATAATGACATTTTAACTGCAGGAGACATAAAAAAAATGTGTACACTATGAAATAAAAATGCCTACACTTTTACAGTGAATAAAAGATTAACATAAAATGTAAATTACAAATGTTCTCTCAAAAATAATTCTTCATTTTATCAGAATTATTTTTGTTTTAACTATGCCAAATATTGATGTGACGCATCGGCTATAGACTATTACAGTTTAAGTTAGTAAAAAAATATTCATCTGAATATTCATATTTTTAGTAAACCCTAGGGAAATAATATTGAAAGCTTGTTGAATTTTCAAATATGATTACATTTAATGAAAGTTTCCCATAAATCTATACATGATTTATTTCGTTGTAAAGAGATGAATTCTATTTTATAAGGAGGGGAATTTCAATTAAAATATGCTTTTAGTCAATTTCTGATAAAATTAGTTCAGACTTTTATATTCCAATGATAATCTTAGTTTTTCTTATATATATTCAATATCAATCAAAGAAAGCAACAGAAGTTTTTTAAATTTCGTCTTAATCATATATCTTTGGATTTTATAAATTATAAAACTTGGTGAATATACTATACTGAATAATTACGTTAAAAAAAGTTATCTAAATCTTAAGATCAATATTTTCGTTTTGGAGTTGAAAAAATTGCACTTAAATTTGCCTTTAGAAATTTGAATTTTTAAAACTCAGAATCAACTTACATAACCATTCTTAAACTAAATATTATCGTTATAATAGTTTTTGTGAAATATTCTGAAATGAAGAAACATAGCTTTATGAAATAAAGCTTTATTGTAATATGCATGAAAATTGTCTGTGAAAAACTAGGATTAAAATTAGGAATTCTGGAAAGGTATTCCTTCTCTTAATGAGAAAAGTATATTGTGGTATGTTTAAGTTTTCTTTTGCATGCTTAGGAAACCGAGTTCGATTACAGTTGGGAGAGAAAACTTTCGAAATTGGAAATTCTAGCGATAATATACTCTGATCCTTTCGATGAGATTCGAGACTTTAATTTAACGGACTTGCAGAAGATCCTTATCTTAACATGTACTGTTTTGCAATTATTCCGAAGAAATAACCGGTTTAAATAATGAATATTCTTTCTTTTTGTAATCGTATTTAATCCGCACTTTTATAATACAAAGAAGATAAATTATTAGTTATCTAGATTTTTTGCCATTTCGTCTAAGTTGTAGCCTATATTTATTTAATTTGTAAGATAAATTTTAAAAGTAATAGATATATAAATGTAGCCAAACGAATAATAGATTAAACTAAAAAAAGTTAAAAAAATCTTAACTTTTCATTTGCAGTTGATCAATAAAGTTTAAAATAGAATTATTAGAATCATGTTATCAAAAGCATTTTCAGATGTTAAATGTTCTCTTTACGCTGAAAATTCTATCAAAAGGACACAAAAATAGCGAGAAATTCCGCTTAGTGTGAGCTGAAGAAAGGTAAAAATAAAAAGAAATGGACGCTCAGTTATTCCTAGAAACTTTATATTATTTCTAAACGCATGAAATATAAAAAAAAGGACATTCAAAGAAATTTACATTTTTAATACGATTTTTGTTAAAGTATCAAAGAAGCTCCTCTTGTTTCACGCTTAAAATGTTTTTAATGAATTTGAAATGCAGAAGTATCTAAAAACATACTGATAAACAAAAAGAGTAAAATTGTATCCATTGTATATGAATAAGAGATTTCGAGAAATGCCATTTCTTTCAAATATTGACTAAAGCAGTTCACACTCTTAAATCATAATAGGTGTCTCAATTTTTATTATCAGTATTCATTTTTGAAGTGGATAATTGCTTTATGCGCAATTTACCGTTATTTCTAATAAAAAAATGAAATGAATCTCTCTTAATATTTTTCTGAAATTCTGTGCATTGCCGCGAGAAATTCCATCTTTTTGAAATAAATTTTTATTCACGTAAAAATTAATGCTATTTCTTTTACTGTCGTTTAAAATTTTGTACTTTTATATAAACCTTAATCATTATCCATACAAATACAGAATGTCTCGAACATTGATTTTGTAATAAATTAATAATCCCTATATTATAATAAGCAGTGAATATATTGAAGATTATCCAAAAATGAAGTTTCATTGTTAGAATATTTTTATTTATCATTTAAATATATTGATACGTATGACAGAAAGTGATGTATTTATTTTTATTTCTTACAAACTTATTAAAAATTGTAATGAATTATAGAAATATATTATTACATTTTTTTCGAAAACGTATTTGATTCAGAAAAATGTTGGCTTTTTTATAATTTAAAGAAAACTATATTGTTCCGATTTCATTGAATGTTGATGAAAGATGGAGTTATTTTCGTGAGAATATTTTTATTTATTACGTAAATAAACTATATGGTTATATATTTTAAAGGATAATGATACATTCCTTTTTTTTAGGTTTCAAGCAATTAAAAACTATATTGTACTTGAAAGAAAATCGTTTCAATGTAAACGCAATATAGAGAATTGCCGAAAAAGGGATCCTATTCACAGTTTTCAAGCAATATTCATTTTGTAATAAAGTATGACTCGAGAAATTTTTAAAAAATTTTAATTAATTAGATATCCAAGTTACTTAAATTATTTAGTTTTACAATATGAGTTATTTTTCGTAACAATAAGAATCTCTTGATTGTATATTTATTTTTAGAAAAAACACGGTATGCTTTCTTTCCCAATAGTATCATTAACTATGTTAAATATGTAACAAAAAGACAAAAGTATTAAATATTTCATTCTTTTCTTGATTGCAAGCTTTCATTTAACTTCACTTGTTTCATAAAGGAGGAAATTTATTCGAAGAAGGGATTTATTGATAAGAAATTCAATCAAATTATAAATTTCTTTTATTTTGATGATTTCATGAACTTTATTTGTAAGAGTTTTAATATATATATGTGTGTAAGTATTATTTTGTTTGAAGCAGAATGCAATTTCGAAGACAGAAAGAGTCTTTGAATTGTTTAAGCTTTCTTTAATCCATCCCGGGAAGGCATAATTTATTTACAAGAAGGCGCGGACAAGCACGCCCGCTCACAGCAACAGATTATTCAAGGAGTGGCATAAAAGGAGGGAGAAACAAATTATCCCTGTCTTATATACTGTGATGTTTTAATAGGGATTTCCATGGCATGTCAATCAAAAAGCAAGGGAAACACAGGGATTTTTTAGAAGAGTTTGTAAAGTCAGCGGTATTTAGTCCCTTCACGCAGAGCATGTTAAAGTGTCGGCGTTTAGCGGATTCAGCAATTTCATAAAGCTTCTCTTGAATTAATTAAGTAGAAAAAGTGGAATTGGATCAGGAAATAAGAGAATGAAATTACTATGGGCAAAATTAAGATAAAGCTTTAGAAATTAATTTGGATTAAATTAAGAGTTTAAAATATCATTACATATATAATTCTTTTGGCATGTGTTTAGGAATTCATATTTTGAATAAAAGTTGTTTAATTATCCATGGAAAATTCTTTACATATATCCATAAAAGTACCTCATAATAAGACAAAGGCTTGAATAAAAGCGTTATAGAATGATAACGAATTCTAATTTATGAAACATTTGTAAATAAACATTAGAAATATCTTTCAAAGTATATATGAATTGCATTTCTTTTCTTCTTAATGAAAAATATGTATTGCTTTGTTAAAAGATTTTTTTTTCTCAATTATAAAATTTTGCAATAATAGGTAGAGAGCAAGCATCTGAGATTTTAGAAGGATAAATCCCGGCTCTTTCATTGCAAATCAATGCTTTTATTTAATATAATAAGCTAGGTTTCACCTTTAATCTTTACTTTTTAGCAATTATTCCAAATATTTTATAAATTAAACTTATTTCTTAAGCATAATTTTTCCTTCCTCTTTACTTGATTCGTAATATCATTCTTCATTATACAATAGAAATAAATTCTTCCTAATTGGAAAATATTGAATTTTGCTTGTGAGCAAATATTTATTTTACATAAAAGTAAGCTATTAAAAATTATAAATTTTATTTGATTTAGGTATGTTAAACAGTTGATTATTACATAATATAATCATGAGTGGATTGAAAATTTAATATAGTCAATTAATGAAATAAAATTTTAAAAACCATTTCTTCAAAATAA
>JAPMOR010124380.1:0-11939 GCA_026543865.1 Argiope aurantia | reverse complement strand
AAAAAAAACTATATTATTAAAGTAAAAGAATTAAGAAGAAAGGTAAAAATAATAAGATTGAATTACTCTATTATCATTCCATTCTGATGAAGGCTAATAAACTGCAATTATTGCGTGCGCATTCCTTTTTTATCATTTACTTTCTTCGATTTCCCCAAATCAGAATGAGATCGATTTGGTTGAGAAAGAAACGCGATTGCTACGCTTCAAAACGACCGAGATGAAAACTTCATTTCATATCTGAATTTGAAAGCCAACAGTGAAATGAGCGTTAGTTGAACCTATAAACAGAATGTTCATTCATGTGGAAATGATTGATCGTTAATTTATCAAGACAATTAGAGGAAAGTTTTAATAAAGCCATTAAACATACATGTAACAAAGATAATTGAAATTTTATAATTGACGTACATAAGTAAACCATTATTCGCTTCCATTATTTTTACATTGGTTTTCTTTATACATCGGAACAATTTCCGTAAACATTTCGAACAATATACTGTTCATTCTCTGATTCTGAAACATTGCGCATGCGTCAAGAGACGTATATTGCATCAAAAAGGGGGGGGGTGAGAGGAAATATGAAAAGAGCAGATATTACATTTAGTAATTGGTTGAACTCGGATTATTCTGTTGAACTCAGATTTTTTCATTATTGACATTGATGAAAAAAGAAAAAGGAAATATGGTTTCATTCGAAATTTTACATTCCAAGCTGAGGAAATATATACACAAATGCTGGGATTAATTTAAATTTTTTCATTCTATAATGCACGTAAAAGGTTGAAGTTATTGTACGGCAGAAACCTAATTATGAACTTCTGCCTCCCCGCCTCCCACAAAAAACCCGCAGTGAAGTAGAGGGGGCGCTTAGTCCTTAAATAGGATTGCATGCCTGCAAATATTGTGAGGAAATAGTTTTTATTAATGGCAGAATAGACAAAATGTAATATTTCATTATGCTAAAGAAAAACAAATTTTTCAGAAATTGAATTTAGAGTCGGATTTTCTTTTAGAACAACTATCCCAAACATTCAGCCGAAAATTTGAAGTTACGCTTATCACAAAATTATAAAATGCAATTGCATATTGGGCCTCAGTTATCGGAACTTCATTTTATAGAAAATTGTGTATATGAATGGAAAAAGATATTTTCAGATGCACAACATAAGGGATAAAAAAAGGCTTTAATAATAAACAAAAATAATTATTCAGTTCAAAGTAATTCTTGTTTACTCATTACCCGAGGGTTAAAACCCAATTTGGTGAGAAAGGCAAAATATTAGTTCTTATTATTTCTTACTTTTTAATAATTAAACTAACTATATACACTGTTTTGTGATGAATACATTTATGAATTTGACATCATGTTTGAGCTTTATAAAATGTTATCAGTCCCTTGTTCTTGTTTACATGTCCCTGAATGTGACTTTCATTATTCTTTCAGCTCTTTAAACTTGCCTCTTTGTATTCAGATGATTCCTCTAAGGCACCATTTAAGATGATGCCTTATTTTGACGTTTTATTTATTTAAAAAAAATTTAGTATTAAAAATATCTGTAGAGTGGTAAGAAGATGTAGATTAATTCTTCAAGGAAATTCAACTTAAATCAATTCTATACATTTATTTTAGGAACAATAAACAAATACTTACATTGATTGAAAGTTATATGTCGAATTATTTTTTTGACTACAAAAGGGTTAAATGCGAATTTAATATTATAATGTTATACTTTTGATTAAGAGACAGTGCTGCATATTCAATTTTTTGTTACTAAAATTGAACCTCAAAACTCATTCATTTTTATCGTGCCTATTAAAAACAAATGCTATTCGATTCTGTTATTATTTCAAATAAAAATACAATTATTATTTTTGTTAAATGGAATTTTCGAAATCGCAATAAAAGATGTCTTATTTTCATCATTCGTATCTTAGCACACTTCTTATAAGCTTACCACAGAGAAATTTTTGTGATCTATGTTTTCTTTGTATGAAGTAGTTAAGTTTCTGTAGGCGATTGCATGTAATTTATTATGTCACTAATCAAGTGCTGTTTCATCGAATCACTAATCAAGTGCTGTCACATCCTTTTTTTATTTCAGGTGAAAAGTTTGCCAGTTTTTCGGGAAATGCAATTATAAACAGATATAAGCCATTCAAGTGTTTTTCCTTCATCTGCAAAGGATATCGGACAATGATTGGATAATATATTGCTAAAAGTAATGGATAGCAGTAAGTAGAAATTTCTCAATCTTTCCGTGCATGTATAAAATTTTTTGGGGGCGTTCATTTATAAAAAGATGGAATTTAATGCAAGACGATTCGAGCTACCGAATTAATTTTTTGAACTGATTACAGCCGCAGAACTAGCTCTCGTTTCCATGCAAGAAATTATTCTTAATTATTAGGGCATTGATACTCTTTTAAATAATTTCGGATTATTTATCTTTTGTTTAATATTTATCCTTTGTTTATAAGAGTTATTATAATGCTCTCAGATGATACTTTATGACTTAAAAGTTTTTCTCATATGTATTCCTGTCGAAGATGAATGAGTGAAATGCCAACCTGATCTATATCATCAAATCAACATTTTTTTTTAAATTTTATACATTTGATTGGATATTGAGATAAGTGCGTAAATGTGATTAATCTTTCAAGGTATTTTTTTATAAAATAGAAAATTTCTCTTGTTTTATAAGCATAATTTAAAAATAATTTCATATTGATTATTAATTACGACACAAAAGTTATTCTAATTAAGAATTTGAAACATTCATTTCTTAAATTTGCATTCTATTTTACTATATCTTTGTACACAGAAAGGATATTATTCCCAAAGATTTGCTTCTGGTAAAAGTTAAAATAATGATTAAAATATTATAAATGCCATTTAAAATGCTGTTTTGTTCAAAGCGAATATCTGCCTTTGTTTAGAACACAGTAGAAAACATTAGAGATTAAGACTATTGTTTGTACTTATAAAAACTGGAAAAACAGATACAATATAGATATATGAACTATGAGTTTATTTAACCCCTTAATTTGATTATATGTTTTATTGCATGTTTATTATTTCAATCCTTGTAAACTTTTTTTAAAAATTAATCTGCTTATTTTTTGTCTTTTAAACTGATTGTTATTTCGATGTATGTAATAGCAGACTCAAACATATAGTATTCTAGAATTTTCTACACCATTTAGACAGGTTGTGAGATGTGATGCTAAGAAGATACATTTCAAAAGTGACAATTTTTTTTGGCACAGTTTTATCAATATATATTAAATTGTAAATTGAATAAATATGACATTATAATTAACTGTTTCATTTTTCATCTCATCACCGTCGCGATATACAGTCAATAATAAATTTCAAAACGTTTATCTAAGAAGTTACTATTTTAATTCATAAATGGATAATAACAAAGTTTGGTTATGTTCGAATTTTTAAAATTTTTTTTTTATATTTTCTGTATTTTATTTTATGTTTAAAGAAAAGTAAATAAAATAATTTAATTATATTACACAATTGTTAATACAAAATTTCGAACAATTAGTAGCTTTTATAACAATTATTTTAAACCTGTATACAAGTTTTACAACCTAAAAAGGTTTACTTGTTTTCTTCAGGTTAAATAAATTTCATTTTTTCAAAAACATTTCGGCGAAATTGAGCGATTGCTAACTTAAAAACCTAGCTAAGTGCTCTAGTTATTTTCGGTGAATGATTACTAAAGTGAACTTCCCGTTAAAGTAAATAAAAGCTAACAGTAAAATGTTTCGTCAGTTTTTTCCATACATTAATTTCCAAACTTAAATAAGTCCACTATCCTATATGTACTTTCAAAAGTTGACAATTCTCTATGCACATGTTCATTAGTTTACTTTAAATGCATTGTTGCCTCTGTTTTAGAGAAAGATTGTTGTTCATCGAAACAATTGATTGAGGTCAATGTACGGTGGCAATTATTTGTGGAAGCACAAGATTCCTACTTCCAGTAATTGAAAGTCTGTTTGAACCTAATATGCAAGGCATATACTAATTTAATTAATGGAATTTGAAAGCAATTGCCTTACTCTGACAAAATGCCTGAAATCAATTTAAACTGTTGTCACAGCTGTTTGGAATTCAGCGCAAATGTAAAAAATTTCCTCAATTTTCCTTTTGTTCAGGAAGATGTTTATTCATCTTGCTACAGTTTTTCTTGCTGAAGATGGAACATACTCGGCAATATGTTAAATAAACATTAAGTAACTGAAATAATGAAACTGTCGAACTAAACTGCATTTCAAAATGGCCGATGATTGCAATTCATCACTTTGTAAAGGTGGTGAAAATTAAAATAGATTTTTTAACTGTGAAGGAAAAGAAAAACCTTTGATTATAATTGCAATTACATTTCAGGATGCAAAAAAAAAATGTATAATAGGGTTTTTATTAAATAGATGAAACAGATTTTTAATTTTTAAATATTTTTGATTTTTAACTCATTAGAATTTATTATTATAAGTATTATAAAACTTTGAAATCAATTTTCAAATTAAATACTAGATAAAGAAAACGCGCGTATCGGAAGTTAATTAATTTCTCGTTTAATTAAAACAATATTTATTTAATGTTATAATATTATTTTGTTTATAAAGAATGTATTTTCACAAAAATTGAAAAAATTTTAGTGCAAATTTAATTACAAATTCATTCAATCCAATATAACTCAATATATATCCAATATATTACATTCAAACTCTTTTATAATTATTTGGAACGTTTTCCCCATATACTGAAATATATGCCACCAAGACTTCAATTTCGTACCTTTTGTAGTTTCCTCCACAACTCATTAATAGGAGTAACAATTCTAATCACTTTCTCTATCAAACTCCTACAATGATTTTGATTATTCATGTGTAAAAATCTTTAAGTGTTTTCAGATTGTATCTTTCTTGTATAGGAATTCTTTTATGAAAGTAGTAAAAGCAAAAAATGCTAACACCTGGGAAGATTGAAACATAGCGGTGGTCTCTGATTAACTCATTTCTTACATGCTTTCTCTTTCGAGAATCTTCGGTTCGAATTCTGTTAAATTATTATGAAACGCAATGACATTATTCATTCAGAAAATTTTTATCCCCTTATAAATACAAAGCTGCTTTTAACACTAAAAACCTATATACAATACGCAACGTACTTGTTGCTTCAGCAAACAAGTTGACAGAAATGGTTTTGAATTACTTGTTCAAGCTTTCCCTCCTCTAAGTTCATCAAAATTGCGTATAGACAACTGCCAGTTAGTTTTATTGAAATTGAATCGCAAGAGGAATGTTAGAATAGCTATGACCATATAGCTGAATAAACTTGTAACTCGTAGTTAGTTATGAAGTCATCGCCTGACCTAAGTTGAAAAAATAACGTAATATAAAAGCTATCTCTTAAACATATTTACTAATTGCAAGGCTGAAAAAAATTCCTTTTGAGGTATATATCTCGTCATTCTTATTTACCATCTACTGGATGTGTTTTTTGCGCAGTAAGTGTGTCATTCGGTGTTTGGAAAAATACCAATTACTAGTTGCTATGGAAACCTTGATTTGTTTCTAGCAAACAACCATATTCTCTTCTAAAGAACTTTCTTAGCGCATTTATTTTTTCACGTTTTATAAAGAAACGTGATGCTTGTACAATAACAAAGTATGAAATAATTTTTACTGCTTTTAAAAAGAAACTGACTCATTGCAATTCTTTTCTTCTTTTTTATTTCTTACAAAAGAGTGTGTTAATTTCTATCGTAGATAGTTAATGTCCGGAAGCAACTTCATAAGAGGGGAGGGGGCAGAAATATATTGAAGTTGGAGTTATGCAATGAAAGTTTAAGATTAATGTTAAAAATGATTTGCTTATATTATTGTAATTCTACAGCAAAAGACAAATTCAAGATAAAATTAGCTACGATTTGTAAAAGTCCAGGAACATTTTAATGATAATTACCTTAGAAGTATAAAATGTGTTTTATTACTCTAGTTAGCTAATCAAGGTGACATTTTTTTCATTTGCTTCCACGTTATTTTGTTTATGAAATATTTACTTAAATATTATATTTGTATATAATATTTACTAACTTCAATATTTGACTCTAATCCGTAAAATTTTCAGTGTTTTTTTTTTATGTGTGTACGGTTATGATCTTTTCTGTGGTCACTAAATGCTATCTCCGAGAAATTAATTGGCATCTTACCATGGTTTTAAATTTTTGCACTCGGAAATATAACAAGATTTAGCAATGCAAGTAAGGATTCAATTTAGTGCAATGCATCTTATATATAATATAATTAGTTTGTTTTAATTTCTAAAATTCAATCTGAAATTTTTGCTAATATGTTTTTATCATCTTTATTCACCAGGAATATAAAAACTACGTACAGATTTGTAAGTCAGACTCGGTAGATCAAGTGCAAAGGTTTAATAATCGAGACTAATTTTCGCTGTTTACTTCAATTCCTTGTCAGTATTACACGTGTATTTTTGTAACACTAATTTCATGTAATCGCCTCCGAGCCCTATTTGTAGCTTGACTGAGAGATTCTGATTCGGCACCGCATACTCATTGAATGGAATTTCGACCAGGAATCATAATGACGCTCCCCAAGTATCCGAAACCACCGTACCCAACGATCTTTCCCAAAATAGCTGTGATGATTCAATTGGGAACATAATTTATCTCTTCGCATTCAAACAATTTGCTCATTGAATAACGGAATTTTTTTACTGAAATCTCAACATTAGCAGTTATTTTAAACTGCAAGAATCATTTTGTAATGCTTAAGTATATTATATAATCTATACTTATGTGAAATAAAATTTAAAAAAAAGTGTTATCTTATTAAGAGGTTGAATTCATCTGTACGTATGCCAAGAGATTAAATGTATTAAATCTTTTCAAATATTTCGATGTAAAAGTGTATTCTCTAATTGATTCTTAATTAAAATTACTTATTGTAGGTTTTTTATTCTAAGCAAATGGTAATAAAATGTTACAGTTTGTATTATCGATAACATCATTGATTTGCGTTTTAGCTACTTGATATAGTTCTCGCAACAAGAGGATATCAAGGAATAACTGTTCAGAACTAATGATGTATGATCATACTGTTTACAATATTTATATCAGCTCGGCACCTTGCATATTTATGTAATTATGCTTAAAATTTAAATATGTACCACCATCTAAAATCATTCAGTGCTATAGTCACAACGAGTTTGCTTAGGCAAAATCTCCAACTGCATTTGTTTGTAAAATTATCATTTAATTTATAAATTCTATTTGAATAATGAAGGAGAATATCCACATCTTTCTGGAACTCAAAGATAGAAAAAGGCTGCCTTATTCCTGAATGTTCTAAAACTGTTCACTGCCTTCCGCCTCCTTCAAGTACTTTTGATTTCTATGTCAGTTCCAGGATCCCTTAACATCTTCATCGGGAACGCTAATCATTGTGATATGTTAG
This sequence comes from Argiope aurantia, assembly GCA_026543865.1. NCBI lineage: Eukaryota > Metazoa > Arthropoda > Arachnida > Araneae > Araneidae > Argiope > Argiope aurantia. The sequence goes on along the minus strand of JAPMOR010124380.1, from coordinate 4,433 downwards.
TGGACAGAGCCTTAATGGTGATAAATTAAGAAATTTAAATATAAAAAGAACAGATTTAAAAAAATACGAATTAGGTTAGAGTAATCACTCAAATAGCTGAGCGTTTACAATGCTTGTTGTACATTGAACAAATGATTAACCATCGTCTCGAAGAAAAAGAGGCAATAAATTGAACTTCAACGTGAATGTCTACGTAAGCCCCAATAACGTTATTCGGGCTTATTAGATACCTGAACTGTAAATTGTGCGAATATTACTAACTTGACGATTGAAAGAAATCAAACAAATCCTTTATTGAGAATAAGGAATGGAGAACGTGGACCTAATTAGATGGTAGCCGGCTATTTTTGCGTATAATTATATCTACTTTATTTGGTACTTAATGTAACGAAGTTTATTTTAATGTATTTATATAAATGAAAATACCAATATTATATTTGTAATGCATTAATTGGATGATTATTAAACAAAAATGGAACTTGGAGAATGCTGCAAGTAATTTTTGAATTCAAACAAATATAAATCAAACGCAAATTAAACCTTTTAAGAAATTCAGAAACATTTTTACCACGCTACAGAACGTTCCAAAGATGTATCGTCCACAAAATTGTTCCATTTCACCCTCACTGACCACTGCAACACGCGTTTTCCCTCAATGACCGCTCAGTGAAAGGTGAAGTACAAAAGTTCAGGATGGATATACAATTATAACTATCTCTGCTTTCCGCCGAAACAAAAGTTCTGCGGCGGAAGTTTTTAGGGAGCATTGATTACCAGTTATGCATGAAGGCGCGAGAGGTCTCTGGCGTTGCAAAGCGTCCGTGCGGCTTTGTTTGCTTTTAGATTCTTGCTGTGCTACCTTTTGTGCGCCTTACGGACGCGAGACTGGACGTTTGCCCCGAAATTCATTAAGGGATTGTTCAGAACCACATTATAATTCTCACGTATATGAGAACAATCGACTCAGCTAAAAGGTTATCGCCAAAAAGTTTACAGGTTCCGTTTATTATTCTGTTAGAAAGTAATTTTTTCACGCTGTGGGGATTTTAATGACCAGTGAAGAATCTGACGCATAGGGGTGAATAGTTAGATAATGATATCTCGTATTGATCTCATCATTTTTTAAGTGTCCGATAAGATATCTTCGAGATGCTTTGTTTTCTGGTTCCGTGATCATTAGATATTTTTTTTTTTTTTTTTGCATTAGTCGATGTATGTGTTATATGTGTTAATCAACATTGCATTTTAGCTGTGCAAAATTTATATCTACGTCATTGGATTTTATCGTCCATAATTGACTATTGTACTCTACAAAGGTAAGCAAAGAATTTGACAGTTCAACTTTTGCTCATTTTAAAATTGAAAGAGCGTAGAATGTTGCAAGTTTGACCTTTGGTCAGGTACTGATAACGAAAATACTACCTCATTCGGAGAATGAGGTAGGCCTCAGTGGTTTGAACACTACTTCACTGATGTTCTCCATATGTGTGGACATTCTGCACTTTATGTTTATCAAAGTCCTGTGCAAGTTGATATAGAACTTTGGTATGTGAAAGGTCGATTCAAATGTCTCATCATCTGACCGTGATTCAGTTGCGAGATTGCAAAATTATCAGTAATCTGCTCTCTCGTAGCTTTAAAAGTGGGGATTGATCTAACTTAAATCAGTTAACATTAATTAACAAAGCATTGTCCAAACATTATATCAGCATTGGATCTCTATATGTAAAACTTGCATAATATCTAATATAATAATGATTCTCTATATAATTCTTGGTCAGTTTCACCGGTCTTCTGATTAAAAGGATAAGTTAAATTCTGAACTGATTTACGCCCATTAATTAAGTTTAATTTTTTCATTTTAATTGAATTTCATGGGCTTTATTTCATGCGACGCAGAAATTATGTCTCTAATTTGAACACATTTTTCATGTAACAGGAACTTGAATCATTCTCTTTTCGATGCATTGTTAAACTTTTTTACTGTTAAAAGAATGATTAGAAAATCTAGTAAAACTTTGTAATCTTATTTTTTATCTTGTTATTAGAAAAAAGAAACTAAAACTCTAATAAAAGTATTTCCTGCAATAAAAGTTGCGAATTTACAAACTGAAAACTTTGCCTTAAAATTAAAAGATAAAATTACCTATGGCTTATAAGGTGGAAAGATTACAACTAGTGCAATTGCAAAATTTTATGAAAAGTACGGTTATAAAAATGATATTTCCTTCTAGTAGCTATATTAGACATACATCATTCATAATACTTATAACTACTGAAATCTCGAAAACTCGGACAAATTTGATTAAGTGTTAATTAGAAATATTTCGGTGCTGTTGATTTAGTAGGAAATAGTTCTCCATATCCATAAATAGTCTATACTGAAAAGTGCAAATATGTGCTTTTCGCTCTGATACTATTGCAATAGCATTCAGAAGTTATGCAATAAGTTGTTACGATAATGTATGCTCAAGTCGAATCTCATTAAATGGAACTCTAATTTTGCACATGTGCGAATTTTAGTCAGAAATAATAGCATGAGAAGTAATTGTTTAGATTGAATATAATGAAATAAATGTGATCTACATGCTACTATTACTCCATACAAAAGAGCACATATTAAAGGGGCTATAAAAAACGGAGTTATTTTTATGATAGTGGCTTCATAAGATCTTCATTTTGATGACGCAATGCTTATTTTTTTCTCGCCTATAATGGTTATCTGTATTTTTATTCTTTGTCTTATTGCTAGAATACATTCCTTATTCTTGGATATTTTTTGCGAAATCTTTTGCTAACTTTTATAAAGTGAGTCAAGAGCTGTCTGAATCGTATTGAACTTTTCTAACGGATCTAGGTTTAAAATGTCGGCTTCCATATTTGAAAAAAAAATTTCCGATTTATGTTTCACTCAACAAACATAGAATTTTAGCTCATATATCCATTAAATTTTATATAATCTTCAGTCACCAGATTGACTTTAGAAAATACAGATTTCGAATTGTGTTTTTTAAAAAAATTATTTTTAAATCGATATTTAACGTAATTGTAATAACGGATTTTGCACCTTTTTTTAGATCACGTGAGAGCAGTGGAATGCGGAATTCATTCTACGGAAATTAGAGCCATTTAAATAAAACAATTTTATCTTCAATATCTATTTTTAAATTAGGTTAAAATAACGACATATTTTAATCATTTTGAAATCTTCTATTTATTCCGATTTCAAACACTGATTTTACATTTAGTGCCTGGCAATTCCGCACCAGCGTATAATATGCGTTTATAGTTGATCAGTTTTGAAAAAAAAAGACAAAAAAATGGAGTTTCTCAAGAGTGAGAAATATGAAATTTCTTCCTTAATTTTTTTCTTTTTGGCTCGAATTTTTTAATGTCATTTTTAACGATTTATGCGTTTGTAAAAACTAGAAAAACTTATGTTTTTATTTAAAATGTTTAAAATATCATGAGGCACTATTATTTTATTATCAATTATGAAATATTGTACTCGCCAAAAATTCTACTAATATTTTGATGATTCCACGTTTCAGATCTCTGAGTCATATAAAATCAATTTTGAATTTATGTCTATGTGTCCATCGTCTGATAATACAATAACTTTATAAAAATGAATTTCCTATTTTTTTTTCTTCGACTGTTTTGTCTTCTATTATTTTTTGATTTCATAATGTGATGATTTTTTCGACAATAATTTTGGAAATGCCATTATTAATCTTGAAATATTATTATTATAAATAATAATTATAATATTACTATTATAGATATTATACAAAGAGATGAAATTTTATATGGTCTAAAATAGCTGTCTGTTTAATGATAAAATGCTTCCTAGCTCTTTTCTTTCATTCCCTCTCATAATTTATTAAAATAAATTTCATTGTAGTCATAACTAGCTATGGAATTTGTGTATGCTTGGCCTTCTTCATTTTCTCTTTTAATGTTTCTACTAAATGGAGTAGCCATGTTCAGCAAAATGGTTTAAAACAACTTATGATGCACACAATATCAAATTCTTAAGGTTACAGTAGTTTTTTTTTATGTAGATTTGAAAGTAAAAAGTATAGTTCTATTAATTTTTATAAAATGTCTTCTAAAATATGGTATTGAAATATTATATCAAATATGTATCCTTCGAAAAAATGCTCATATTTCTGTAAACTGAGCTAATATTAATAAATTATGAAACAGTAAAAAAAGACTAAGACCGACCAACTTTAAAGAAACTCGTTGAAAATAAGTTTTTAAAACAATTCCAATTAATCTCCAGATGAAGTTGCTTGGCCTTCTTCATTCTCTCTTTTAATGTTTCAAACTTTCTGATTCGATGGCCGTTTATTTATCTTCATTTTGAGATGGAGTGGTGAAGCGGTAGGAGTGGTAACAGAGTGGAGATCCACTCGAGTGTGGAACTC
>JAPMOR010124375.1:124324-163050 GCA_026543865.1 Argiope aurantia | reverse complement strand
ACTGAGCTCCACGTTTTCGACAGAGGTTCTGTAACTGGAGATCGCTATTGTCAGGAGGTGATCCTTCCCCATGTGCGTCTGTTCCGAGGTGCCATTGGATCAGACTTCGTTTGTATGGATGACAATGCACGGCCACACAGAACTCATGCTGTTGAGGAGCTCCTGGAAAGTGAAGATATCACTCGAATGGATTGGCCGGCGTGCTCCCCTGATTTAAATCCGATAGAACATGTGTGGGATGCTTTGGGGAGACGCCTTGCGGCACGATTACATCCTCTTGGGAACACCCGACAACTTAAGCAGATGCTGATTGAGGAATGGGCGCTCTTGCCTCAAGAACTGTTTTACAATCTGGTGGTGAGTATGGGGAGACGGTGCGAAGCAACCATTGCAGTAAGGGGAGGGCATATCCCATACTAAGGAACATCTGCTTGCTGTTCCTCCTCTTGGACAGACAATCATGTGTAACGATACTATTAGTTCAATAAAGCCTTTTTTTTGTTTGATTCCATACTGTATGCATTGTATTCATTTCTGCGCAACTGTGCTTTCGTCATTCTTTCAGAACAAAATGCTGTATCTCATTTCTGAATTTCATGTCTCTCAGATGATTTCTCGTGAAGTTATGGCAAAAAACATACCTGTTGCTTAAGTATTGCACACCAGTGTATGATAGAATCATTGATGCCGGTTTTTTTTTTTTTTTTTTTTTTTTTCAAATTAACTAAAGATTCAGAATCGTGTAAAGCAATAGACTCAATTAATTCAACTTTACTCTTCCATAAAAAAGATATCTTGAACATTCTAGTGATTTAGGATATACAGAAAATGGAACTTTTTATTCATTCCGGCGAACTTAAATAATCATTGAATTCTTTTAATAGCTAATACAGAAGAAAAAATATTTGAATTATATGATCCATTAGGCCCAAATGTAAATGAAGATTCTGTATATTAATTCGTGAATGGAGTGCATTAATTAAAAAACTACTGTACACAAAGGAGCACTGGAAATTGATTACTCCACGTCATATGATTCAAAAAGATAGCTACAACTACGGAGTCTTCATTTGTTTTTTTGCATATCAGAAATACCATAATTTACAAATCGATGAAAATTTTGATTCAGAGAACTCATCTTTGTCACTATTACAGAAAACTTTGAGTGCTAACATAATTTGAATCTATGTTTATGTGATAACATTTGCATATCTGTGTAAATGATGGGGACTAGGCCTGATTAGATTTTTAATTGGAGACACCTCTGTGATGAATTTTCAAATTTGATTTTGACAATTCATCAGAAAAAAAAAGCGAACCAGAGATTTCCACCTCCTGGGTCTGGTATGGAAGAGAAAGCAACTCATTTTATCTATCGAATAAACCTGTATCTATTAATCTGACTCTCTCTATTTATATATAATCACAAATAGAATTGTGATGTGTTGTTACTCTATAGGCCAGACCATTTCACCAAGAGCTACTTACCTTGGACAAGTATTTTAAAGAGGAGCGTTTTCTCATCCTTAGAAATTTTAATTTAAACAACATTTTTGCGTTTTTCTGATAATTTGCGAAAATACTACAGGACAAAAAGAATTTTTATATCATAATACAATTCCTTAAAATTATCTTTTCAATAATACTTTATGTTGTTCTTAAATCATTTTCATTATTGTTATTAATATTTTATCGCAGTTTTTTTCTCTCTATTGTTAATGATCAAAATTGAAAGATTTGGCATGTATGGTATACTACATAATAATATTGGTATATTATTTGGCTAAGGTATACATGGATATATTATATAAAATATATTATCGAAATTTCTAGCAATCATTCCTTTTAGCGAACCAATTGGTCACGAAAGTATTCTTTCTCTATCTCTATACATATTAGATAAAACTAATTAATATTAATCATATTTAATGAAAAAAAAATCGAAATGTTATAAAATTAGTCTACACTGATGGTTAGTATATTTCATTTCTTTATAATTCAACTTTATTATTACTTTATTGTGAAAATGAGTAATTCTAATATTTAGATGATAATAGTTAATAGTTGTATGATTTGGAAAACTGAAAATAATAAAAATAATTATATTTTCACTGATTGTTTATATGATTCAAAAGATGTGGATTTCATTCACAAGATTCATTAATTTGAACAAGCAAAAGAAAAGAAAATGTTGATTGCTTTTGACTAGTATTTCAAAAAAGTGTTGATAAACTGTTTTTTTGAAAAAATATTTTATTACTTTTTCCTGACATTGCCATGAAAGGAAGGTCCTAAGATATTCCAGCTATCATTGTTGAGAGTTATATACATGTGTATAAGGGCTATTGTTAAAAAATAATAACCATAAAAATGGAAGCATCAGCTTATTTTCTTTGATCAAACTGCAAATTAAGATTGTGGTAATAGGTAGGATCGACTATAAGAAGTTTGGTCCCTTTGGAAACAATATTAGTAAGTTGTTCTGGTTTTCTTTACACTTGCATCACAGGAGTTTTTTTCTCTCATACTTCTTTCTAAATTCCTTAATCTAGAGTGAGTAATAATAAAAAAAATGCATAAATAAATTAGCAAAATTTAGAAAACAAATTGTGGTCTATTTCGTTGACATATATATATTTGTATTTTAATTAAATGAATCTAGAATAATAAGCTTTTCTAGTCTTTTCTTTCTTTTAATACTTATTCTTGCCATTTTGAGCTTTGAATCATTCTACAACTGTTTCAAAACCAAATTCAAATTCTGTCATAAAGGTATGCTTTTCATCTTCCAGATTTTGTTTAAATAAATGTCAGAGAAGAATTTATACATAGAGAACATATAAAGTAATCATATATAAATGAAAACATAGACAGCCAACTGCCTAAGATGTAAACTGAATATATTAAAAATAGTTATGATTCTTCACCAATTGTTTTAAGAAATAATTAATACAGAAAAATAAATAGCAGAAATACACAGTTAGCAAGAAATGGACCTCAGAATGATATGTGTAAATTTCATGCCATAAATGTTTATTAATGTAAAATTATTTAGTTAAGAAACTCATTAAGACAGTTTCACAAAATATTTACTTTATAGCAACCCCTAATTCCAGCTAGTAGTAATAAAATTTATATAATCTTATTATTTCATCGAAGCTTGTTTTTTATTGAGCTATTTTTGTTTTTTATAAATTCTGTTGTATGATTTTGTATGGTATTTCTAAAGAACGAAAAAGTGCCTTAATCCACTAAATCATTAGGCATGCTTTTTTTCATTATTTACACTTCTCTGCAAATAGCTAATTTATATTAATTTTTCTAAAAAATGTCTAGATAAAATTTCCTTACATTTCAAAACCCACTATTACAAAATAATGCTTTATGCATTTTAAAATTCACTGGTTAAAATTAAATCAAATAAAATAATACACAAAATTAATGCACATTATGATGGTTTCAAATGCCATTCCTTTCTCTTCTTCCTTTTTCAAATGTCTACAAATGCTTTTATTCAATAAAGAGGACACAAAATTCTTTTTAAAAATTATTTTTAAAATATATGATGAAAAAAGATAATTTTTAACATGCATATTGATTAGAAGATCTTGAGATTTATAATTATTATCAAACATGAAAAAGGAATTTCAGTGAAACAATATAAGTGCGAGAAATTCTTTGCAAAATGAAAACTTAAAAAATCTACTTAGTGGGGGGGGGGGGGCAACTTTTTAAGGTGTACAATAATTTAAGAAGTGTAATTTTTTTAAATCAAATTTCAAGCAATGGAGTCATGTTTGAAAATAACTGATGAATGAATTCTTTTATTTAAATTCCTTTGTAATAAAACATTTTTTATTCATTTCAGTTAGTAACAGAAACAATTAAAAATAACACTGAACAACTTGCAATTTAATTAATAAAGCTATATTATTAATAGACAATAGTTTTATAATACTACTTAATATAAGACTTAAGGAATATCACCAAATCTTTTGAGAAATGACAATGTTATCAAAATCACAATCTCATCTTTTATATAAGGAAAAGTTATTATATATTTATAATTTTATTAAAATTTATTTTAATACATAAGCTATTGACTAAAGGAAGAACTTTATTTCTATTTGAAGGACCAATGATTTTGTTTAAAACAATACCAATGTAAAATGGTGAAGAATTTTTATCAGTAATTCACTTGAAAACATTTGATTAAAATTTGCCAGAACTTTATCTGGATATCTGAAAAGGCCACTTTAATTCATAAGTATAACTTATAATACAAATCTTTTTGCACATACACATATTTATTATTTATAAAATGAATATAAGTATAGCCGTTCTATTCAATATGAAATATTTGTTTCAAAGCAACATAGATCATTAACCAATTTAATCACAAATAAGAAATGACTTGAAATGAATTCTATAATATTTTAAAATTAAGCAGAGAATTAGTCAATAAAAGAATGAATAGAAAACCTATCTTAAATACAAAGAATTATTATAGTACAAACTCTTCATTTGAAGTGTTAAAAAAATTAATCTTGTACATTAATTTTCTTAATCTACTTAAAGGAATTAATATAAGAAAAAAAAGAAAGTGGAAAATTTGTTTCTATTATGATTTAATATCACTCTTTTACACAAATCATAAATACTGTGATGTTATTTTCAAATATCTCTAAATGCAGCAATTTTCTTTTATGTATAGTATGCAATTTCTTTTTTTATATTTGTTCAAGTGATTATTTAGCAAGACAGTTTATAAAGGCGTTATATTTAATATAACCAACATATTTCAATAACATACATAATAATAAAATATAACCATATAAAAATACTAAAAAGAAATATAATATTCAATCATCGTTTCTAATATAAGATTTAAAAAAATTCCAAAGCACTGAGAAAAAAGCTAAACACTCAATATCTGAATGCATTGTCAACTGAATTTCATGAAAAAAGATCCCCTATTTAAAAAATCTTTTTAATAATAATTATATCTACACACTAACAGTATCATGAAGCAAACTTCAAAAGTAATAAAAAGTAAACTTTAAAAGTAATAAACAGTGCAGGATATTTCTACAAATTTTGGTTAATTCTTTTAAAGATTGGTATGAAACAAGAACTACTATTTCTATATTCTATTGTCCAATACATATTTCATGAGAATTATGAATATTTAGAAATTATAGCAATTATTTTCTCTTTCTGTATGTTGAATTTCTTTTTCTAATTTAAGAATTTTAAAATTAAAAATCTTTAAAATATAATTCTATGCTCTTAAAAAATTCACTAATTCTGTTTCTTAACACTAATTAAAATTATTAGCTAATTATATCTAAATTAAATACTAAGAATTATATGAATATTAATTCAGATAAAATAACAAAAATGCATAAAACAGTGTGTTTGTCAAAAGGAGGTTAACAGAATTAAAAAGAGTGAACTGTTTGTAAAAAAATTCCTAAATTAAATAACTCTCTAAAAAAGGCACAAATTTAATGGAAAAAATTTAAATTACTACACAGTATTAAATATTACTTAAATAATAATTGTAACTGTTTTCTTAAAACCTTCTTGAAAGCCAGGAATTCTATAGCTTTCGATACTTATTCTGACCTTACTGCTGTTTATCTTTGCTAAAATTTCTAAAAATTCCATATACAGCATGGAAATAATTTTTAAAATGCTTATTAAAAGATTGAAAGTATGAGGGAAAAAACATTTTCGTCTCATTTCACACTTATCTGGATAAACAATTATTTAATAATACAAATCCCGCTCTTTGACTTCCATCTATAATGTAAATAAACACGTAATTTTCGAACCAATCACAATACAGTAAGCAACAAACCACATCGATGGAGAAAGAAAGTATATGATTGGACTCAAGAAGGTTGACATACAGAGAGTCGATTTCTAGATTGTGGTTCGTTCTTGAATCACACCCCTCTTTGAAAAGCATTGATCACTTGTATTTGTGACTTTTTGATATTGGTTACGTAATAACCGCTCGTAAAATATTCGTCATCCCTAGCTGTAATTGGTCTCGGAATAGGGATGACAAATATTTTACGAACGGTTATTATGTAAGAAATATAAAAAAACACAAATATCAGTGGTCAATAATTTTCAAAGAGAGTTGTGATTCAAATCCTTGTTATGATTTTACTGGTGATATTTCGATTATAGGTCCTAGATCACGATTAGAGATTCAAAATCCACGATTTTTTGAATAACAAATAATTTTACTATTGTTATTTTTAAATATTTGTTCCAAATATCTGTTATTTCAATCATATTATTAATTAAAAATTATTAATTAGTATGAAATATAAAATTTATTAATTGTAATTAATAATTAACTATTTTAAGTAACTTGCAATTGAATTAATTTATCTACTTAAGCTTGCTTTTTAATTTCAATTTTTTTCAAAAATATTTTTTTAATTTATTTGTTGGAGTAAAGCATTTTCAGTAAAGTTGAATTTTAAAAAGAAAGTCATTTCTTTAAAATCTTCACTTTAGTTCTCTTTTCTGGAAATAGATGGCGCCTGCAGAGGGAAACATCAGAAAGTCATGTCACAAGCAATTAGAAATTATCTTTATGGGATAGCCCATTGTCAAATGTGAATATCGGAAAGTCAAGCGAAGCGGTTATCATTAAAAGTAGCGGTGACTTCACAGTTATGAACACTTTCCTGTGATAGCTCCACTTTTAGTGATATGATTCAATGATACGATAATTTCAAGAATAACCAGGCCGTTCACTTTTCAACACATTCACAGATTTCTGCTTTTCCCCCTTCATTCTCGTTAAAGCGATGGGAGAATACATACCCTGAGGAAACAAGAGAAGAATATTTTGTGTTTCTGGCTTTTTCTCTCCTCCCCTGGGAGAGTCGGGGATGAGCCGATACCCCTTCTTTTCTTTCAGAGATATCGGCTGAGGCCGCATAATGTCAACAGGGGGAGTTATTCCTTTGCTGTTTTGGGTTAAAGAAAATCCGCGACTCTTTTTATTCCTTAACACTTACAATATATTTGCCCATTGCAGACTTTAAGATTTTACATTAATTTCGTAATAAAATTGAAATCAACTGATTCCTTCGATGTCTTTTAGTACATTCACTTAAGAATGATCGATCGTATATTAATTTTTAAGCATTATGAATAAAATATTTTTATTTTTCAGTGACCAAGGTAAAAATATTAAGAGTGAAAAAACTTGAGATTCATTTCACTTGAATTTGTAGTTGCAGTTTTTGATATTTCTATCTCATTTCTGCAGTTTTGTATAACGAAGCATTGCCTAGTGTTGAGGTTTCGTGGTACATTAACCAGAGAATGATCAATTTTATGTTAATAAAATGAAAAGAAAATTTCTTTTTATTAAGTTGATTATTTTTCACATATTAAACGACAAAGAAGTATTATAGTCTTTTTTGTTAAATACATTTTGAAAATAAGTTTAAAAAAATAATATCATGTAAATATTTCTCATGCAAAATACAAGATTTTATGGATGTCATTTCATAGATCGTTGTAAAAGAAACCATTCATTTCTTCTATCCAATTAGAAAGAATCTATCCAATGAATGGATTATTTTAAGCATAATTAATTTTATATTCCTTTTATAGGCTTTTTGAATTCTTAAAAAATATTTTTTTTAATATAATTTTTTAAAATATAAAATGTATGTTTTAAATCTACTTTTTAAGGATGAATGATGTAATAATGATGTAAGTGTCACAAATAGGCAAGTATGTTGCTTTCCACTTCTGCAGATTTTCCGCCCAGTAGGAATTCTAATTAATTCCCTGCCACCCGAGAGCAATGTGAGTGTTGCTTATCATGTCGAATTTTCGCGATGCGAGAAGAATATATCCTTTTTTTCGATTTCTGAGAAAAATTGAAATTGTTTTGTAGCTTCAAAACGCAGCAAATTTATGTGGGAATTGGTAATCGTTTTACAGTTGTTTCATATAACACTGTATAAAACTTAAATAAGAAACACGTGTTTATAATTTTTGCTTTGATAAGGGTCCAGTTGTTACAAATTAAATGCGTCCGATCCTTTGAATATCTTTAAATGTTTAAAATTATGAAAACATTTTTATCATATTGAATTATTAAATTATTTCTAGAAATTTGGAAGTAAGATTTAATTCTTGTTCTGCTATTAAGATATTTGTATCTGTTTTTTTTCTCGTGTGTGTGTGTGCATCTTTAAGAATAAGTAGAACTGATTTGATTTCGTAGTATCAAAAATATAGTATTGTTAGAATATTTTATAACCATGAATGAATTAAAATTTTAATTATTTACTCTGAATTTTTATTACATCACATTTCTTCATAGTATTCACTAAAATGTTACGAATACTATGTCTGCTTCTCCATAAAAATAAGATTTTTACCGTATTAAAAATTTTTAATTTTTTTTCATTAATAGTCACATTCTACTACTTTAGTCTGTAAATTTACCGTAGAAGGACTTAGGGTTTGAACTCTTTACACCATTTTTCTAAGGTTTAAATTTAGTACTGCATTGTCATTAAATGAATGTATATATTTTTTGGGGTACATCAAAATAAAGAAGAGACTAATTTGATTTTACAATAAGATAAAAACTAAGTAAGAATATTATACTATGTACAACTGCATTAAAATTCAAATTATAACAAATGGTATTATTCAATAAGCAACAATTTAATAATATTATTAATATCACGACTTGTAACGAAGTTTTCAAGCAAATAAAAAATCCCTAATGTCTATCCAAATTTCATGTTGAGTCATTTAAACACATTTTTAAAGAATGCTTTAATAACTTTCTTTTTTGTATAAAATCCTATAGTCTCCAGCGATCTGCATTTATCATCATTTTTTTTACATTAAATCAGCTAAATTATATTTTAAAAACATTTTAAATTTAAATCTACAATAATCGCTATCAAAATTAGTAAATCAAATATATTCGCCAGAGGTTTTCAAAAGAGATTCTTAAAAAATTATCAATTTAAAATTTGGGGAACAATGAAATAAAATTATTCTGATTACAATTTTTTATTTAAAAAAAAACTTGAAAAGATGTAAGAAGCCGAAAACAAAATAAAAGTACAAATATTAGAAAGAGTGGTGAAGAAAAAACATATTCAAGTCTCCACATGTGTTTAGTAACTGCCTATTTAAATGAAAGATATTGATCCTCTTTTTCAAATAATGTTTTTTCCCAGAAGTCGAGTCATAAAAGGCGATAAAAGGCCGAGTAAACTCGAGAAGAGGGTGAATAAAGGATGGCCTCCCAAGTACAAAATATCCGCTGATTTTCCATAAACCTTTTAACCACACGATTTCAATCAGTAAGCATTTTGAATGCGTTGTTTCATATTTAACACACTTCGAAAAACAGAGGGTAAAGTATCTGGATAAAATTTCATTTGAAATACTACTTTTCTAATGTTTTCATGTTTTAAATCTTAATTCTTATAAAAAAAACTGAAGAAAATTTATTTTAAAAAGTTTTTTTCTATGTCATTTAAGAAGTCATAGTCAATAATATTTCCTTTTAAAAAAAATGGACGAAAGAAACTGGAAGAAGAAAAGTACAATGTTTAAGAAATTCAATTAATGTTTTTAATATTGAATTTTCTGTTGTTCCCTGCATTTTTTATAATCAGAGATTAACAGTAATGAAATTTTGAGATTTTCACTCCTATCAATTTAAAAAAAAGCTGTTTAAGATGAAATCGAAGATACTTCAATACTCCAAGACTGTTGTTGTCTATAAATGGAGTAAACAACGCATATATTAAGGAAACAAACACAGTACCGAAAGGAATGACACATCCAAATATTATGATTTAAGATTTTATTAGTTTCAGCTGGTATGAAAGATGTCGGTTAAATATCTGCTTTTACCGAAACAGCATTCAGCTGAAGTCTACAGAAACTCTTACCTCATCCATCCTTTCATTTCTTATGAAGTGAGAGTATAAATTTTAACAGGGAAAAAACTATTAACAACTTTCTACGATGCCGACATTTTATTGCATATATAACTTCTTAGACTTTTAATTATTTATAAAGCGCATTTGTCTAATGTATTTTAAAAATTTACATCAGAATAAAATGTTTTCTCCATTCAACCACAGGAAAAATTTCGAAATATTACTAAGCAGAAAATTTACTTAAGAAATTAGATGGCAAACAGCAGTGAGAACCGGCAACATAATACTAAAAGAATAAGTTAAGTTCATTCTATTTATGCGGTTTAGCTACAAGACATATCATAACAAAATTGTGTTCGTATGCTAAGCGGGAACACGCATGACGTCATCCACAGAGTGTACCAACGATATAGCTCTACTTTCTTCCATACACGAAATAGGATAGGGAATGGTAATATGCAATCAGGTACTCATAATTAATATCTAATAAAAAAAATCTAATCTTGAAATAAGAATAATGTATGCTTAAAATCATAGAGAGAAAGAAAATATAAACAGAAGGAAAATAAACTTTTTTTAAAGCATCGATGAGACAATGAAGTTTGAGTTAAATTTCAGCAATGGAAACAACTGTTGTGAATTAAAAATATTTATCTAAATTTGTTCAAGTTACAGGAAAATTGCACAACTAAATTTGAAACATATAAAAAATTTTTTGGTATTATAAGATTTAATAATTATTTTTGTGCGGTAATATTTTTAGAAGTTCCCACCCCCCAAAGAATGAAATACGTTTGCTTTTTAATTAAAATTATATTTAAAATCTAAAAAAATATCTTCGAGATGCAAATTTCTACTTCCTAAAATATATTTGTGCCATATGTACTTTGTTAATTTTAAGTCAAACAGTCTGTCATATTGCCTTTAATATTAGTAGAGATAATTGCATAATATATATTAAATAAGGATGGCTCTGTTATTTAAGAGGCATCGTAAGAACATACCATAAAAATGCTAAAAAAAGAAATTTTATAAAATTATTTCAAAAATTTTTAATGACATTTTGTTAAACTTGCTCCTATAATTTGATATTTTATAACTTTAACAATTAAAAAAGTGCTTAAGGTATTTGAACAGCTGTTTGCATGAAAATTTTCATGCATCAAAATAATTTAAAACAAATGCGCATTTCTTTGATTTCTTATTAAAACACTTAAGATAAAATATTATAAACTTAACTAGTAAAAATAAATTATAAACTTAATGTTAGTCATTTAATAAACTGAAACCAATAAAAAGACTAAAACATTCATAAGATTAATAATGAAATAAATTATATAGATTATTTATTTTTATCCATAGGAACTCAAAAATATTAACCCTTTGCACTCGACTGGTGACTCTCACTGACCATTCAAGACGGTGCATGATTTTGACGCTTAATTTTGATTGTTAAAAATACCTGTAGATGTAATACCTGTAAGAAGATGCAAATTAATTAAACGAGAGAATTCGACTTAAAACAATTTTATATATTTATTTTTCGGAAAAATAAACAAATCTTTGCATTAGGTGAATAATTATGCATCGAATTACTTTTCCGAGTGCAAAGGGCTAATAGATTGGAATTGACATTCTTCACATGTTTTCAAACAAGTAAAACTGTTTCGTTCCAGATTCTTTGAAAATAGGAATCATACATTATTCTTAACTTAGCACAAACTTCAGAAGAAGTGGATATCCAATAAATATGAATACAGAGGCTATAAAATTTTGTCACCATATATATCATGAGAAACTCTGAGGACCTATCTTCCCCTTTCTAATACAGCTTAAGGATGTTCAGATATATCTCCTTTCCCTTGCCATCTTCAGCTTTTCACAGATAGGAATTTTGTCAATTGGTAGAGATCTCTTTTCGTTATTTTGTCTTGAGAAATCTAGTTTGAATTTGTGTCTAGGATTTAAAAGAATTATATTCTGTTTTTCTCTTTCATTAATACGAGCCATTTTAATGTTTATAAATCTATTGAATAAGATTAAAAGGTGTTAGGGGGGGTGGCGTGAGAAATGTACTTTTTTACTACTAAATGTAGAGATGCATAATCCACGATTTTTTGAATTACAAATAATTTTACTATTGTTATTTTTAAATATTTGTTCCAAATATCTGTTATTTCAATCATATTCTTAATTAAAAATTATTACTTAATATTAAATATAAAATTTATTAATTGTAATTAATACTTAATTTACTAATTTAAGTAACGTGTGATTGAATTAATTTATCTATTTCAACTTACTTCTTAAATTTGATTTTTTTTTCAAAACTATTTATTTAATTTCTTTATTGGAGTAAACCATTTTCTGAAAAATTTTAATAAAATATATATGTCATTTCTTTAAATTGTTTAATTTAGTTCTATATTCTACCAATAGATGGCGCCAGCAGTAAACGGAGTATATGCAGAGTCAAGTCAAAGCAATTAAAAATGATTTGTATGGAATAGTGCATCAAATGCGAATATCGGAAGTGGAACGACGACTTCAGACTTTCCAGTGAAGTCACCGCTTCGATAGATTTCAGTGATATGCAATTCAATGATACGATACTTCCAATAACCGGTCCGTTCACTTTTCAATCCCTTCACAGATTTCTCCTTTTCTGTTTTGTTCGAGAGCTTTCATTGGACAGATGGTATCGATTGTTACTTTCCAGTGAAGTCACCGCTCCGGTAAATTTCAGTGATATCGTATCGATTGTTACTTTCTGTCGTGATCCAAAACCTGTAATCGAAATATCGTCAGTAAGATCGTATTAAGGATTTGAATCACACTTCTTTTTGAAAAGTATTGATCACTGGTATTTGTGACTTTATGATATTGGTTACGTAATAACCGCTCGTAAAATATTCGTCATCCCTAACTAAATGCAATTAATTGATACCTCACTTTTGCATAACTTGATAATGATGCTTAGGGTATCCCTGACCGTCCCACTATAGTTACGCCATTGAACAACTGACAAACTTTTGCTTGCATCTAAAATTTACCTCATTACATTTTCATTTACAAAACGAACACGGATATGCAAATGCGGCTGTAAACACAACTGCTGCATCTCACCTGGCACCATCTATCATTTCTGGCAAGAACTTTGTTCTCCATATATATTATATATATGTTATGATATTTTAAACTCTAGTCTCAATTTAATTAATTTCCAACGTTTTATCTTAATTTAGCCCATAGTAACTTCATTCTAAAATATTCTCTTATTTTCTGATCTAATTCCACTTTCTATTTTTAATTAATTAATGAGAAGCTTTGTAAAATTGCGTAATCGGCTAAAAGTCTAACTTTCCCAAGAAGTGAAGGGACAAAATACCGCTGACGAGACAAATTCTTTTTCAAAAGATCTCTGTGTTTCCCTTTCCTTGTCGGCGCGTGTCGTGAAAGTCATTATCGAAATCTCATTGCATATAAGCACTATGAAGAAATATTTTTACTATCAATATATAAGGTTATATAAGACCAGGGATAAAATGTTCAAGATCTTTCCCCTCATTTCTTTCTGTGTCCTTCTGTGTTATGTGTGTGCTCGTCGCTTGTACATAATGTCTGCGTCTGCAAGATGAAATAAAACGACTTCACGAAATTGAAAGTTTCTTCACTGTTTTCGAAACTACATTCTGCTTTACATAAAATAATACTTACATATTAAAGAGTCTTCAAGGAGTGTTTCTTGTGAAAAATTATGAAATAAACTAAAAGAATTAAAATTAAATCCGCGGGAAAGGAAAAGGAATCTTGCAATAACTCTTCGCCGACGCTCTTCGTTCCTGCCAGCCGTCTCCTGTCTCTCCGTAATTCGAAATGACCAGCCATCTCAGTCTCCCTTGGCATAGCTTCGCTGCGTCTTCCCATGTCAACCGATGCAATATTCCCTGCATTCCGTAACATGTGACCTGTGATGTAACCTGTGACCTCATCAGACATTCCGGCTTTGTTGTTCAACAGATACCTTTCTGTTTGTGCTCCATATCTTTATGTGCATGCTCCTTATAGTATCATCAAGGAGTTGGGGCTCCTTGTCATCATACAAAATTTTCTGGCTCCTTACCTGTGCTGAATAATCCCGATCTCGACATCATTTCTTTGTTATAATATCATCACCAAAATAATAGTCACCTGCCGTAGTCTTCAGTGCCAGTGCCAGTGCTCAAAATTGCAGTTTTGTGATTAATTAAAAAAGTTATGATTCACACAATAATTTTAGACAAAAATTCGATCACAATAATTTTAGACAAAATTATTATAATTCAATAAGGCCACGTCCTAATAATTTCAAAAATTATGGTCATAATTTGCATTTCCAACAAAGATAACCATCTTCTCCATGTAGAATTTGTACACAAAAAGGTATTTCAAATGCTTATCATTGGACATAAGTATGTACTTTTCATCAGCCCCAATTTATGATAAATGTTCCAATAACAGCCAATTTAACTTTCCCATGCACAGAAGTCCCTCTTGGCTGTTTCCAAAATCCTGAAACGAGACAAAATTCTCTTAATGAGGCCCTCGGCCCAGCACAATGACAATTATTAGTGTCCGGACACATCTCAACTTTACCACGTCTAGCTAACTTGGACAATGTTATAACCCTCATAGTAATGTAAATATTGTTATTGACACATGATCGACTCTTTCGATTATATCTGCAGATATTGTGAAAAAACTCAATTTGATAAGAAAAAATGTAAACCCTATTAGAGTCAAACAAGCATATGGAAAGTTCCAATTAACCCAAATTTGTGACATATATTTAAAAATTGACCAAATAAATAATAAAATAAAATTATATATTATGGACAATCCTTTACCATATATCATTTTAGGACTTCCAGATTGTAGTTTATATAAATTAATTATAGATTGTGACCAAAATAAAATATTTCAAAATGGAAAAATTATTACCAACTTGCATACCAATAACAATTATATGTCTTTTATTGTTGAAAATAATAACAATAGTGATAATAAGGTCAAGGTAGTGAATACCTCAGAGGAAATTTTCTCATCTCTGACTGTAAACCAGCTATCTGAACCTGTGTTATCTCTGGTGTCAGAATATTCTCATGTGTTTGCAAAAAATAAATATGATGTTGATAGAATAAGATTAGAACCCTCTAAAATAAATTTAACATCTGATTTACCAGTGTCACAAAGGGCTTATAAAACCTCTGCCACTGATGAAATTGAAATAAATAAGCAAATTAAAATTTTGTTAGATGCAGGTTTAATAATAGAATCTTCTAATAATTATTCCTCCCCTGTCACATTAGCATATAAAAGAGATGATAATAGAAAACATCGTCTTTGTATTGATTATTGTAAAATTAATTCCCTTTGCAAATCTCAGGCAGAGCCTCTCCCAAGAATAGATACCGTATTAGATAAATTAAGTAGTGCTAAAGTTTTTTCAACTTTAGATCTTGCATCTGGATATTGGCACATACCCTTTCATGAACAAGATAAGCATAAATTGGCATTTGTAACTACTAAAGGTTTATATGAATTTCAAGTTCTACCTTTTGGCTTTAAAAACGCACCTGCAATATTTAATAGAACAATTCGTAGAATTTTAAATAAACATAAATTTTCAAATTTTGCATGTTACTATTTTGATGACTTAGCAGTTTT
The DNA here is from genome assembly GCA_026543865.1 of Argiope aurantia. Classification (NCBI taxonomy): domain Eukaryota; kingdom Metazoa; phylum Arthropoda; class Arachnida; order Araneae; family Araneidae; genus Argiope; species Argiope aurantia. Next base: position 147,382 of record JAPMOR010124375.1, on the reverse strand, counting down.
CTCTAGCTCATTAGAGGAACACTATGATATTTTAAAACAGATTTTTCAAATGTGTGAAAAAGAAAACATTAAATTAAAATTTTCTAAATGTGTACTTGCTCAAGATAAAATTACTTTCTTGGGGTATGAAGTCAAAGAAGGATGCATTTCTCCTGATAATCATAATATTGGAAGTATTAAAAAACTACAACCTCCAAAAAATGTTAAACAACTTCAAGGTTTTCTTGGTTCTGTAAATGTTTATAATAAGTTTATTGATTCTTATGCTAAAATAAGAGAACCCTTAAATAATCTTCTTAAAAAATATACACAATTGCAACGGACATAAGACTGTCAAAACGCTTTTGAAATATTAAAAAATAAATTGATAACTAAACCAGTGTTACAACTATATAACCCTAATTTAACTCTTCATGTTTTTTGTGATGCATCTCAGGTAACCATTGGAGCTGTTCTAAAACAGCCTGACTGTTCTGGTAAATTACAACCTGTATCTTATCATTCAAGAACTTTACATTCTCATGAAAAAAATTATTGTATTATTGAGTTGGAATGTTTAGCAATAGTAGATGCTTTTGATAAATTTTATTACTATTTGCATGGGAAAAAATTCATAATTCATACTGACAATGCTGCTCTTGTTTGGCTTAAAAATGTAAAAAATTTAAGGGGAAGACTATTTCGTTAGTCTTTAAAACTAAGCATGTTTGATTATGAAGTTCAATATTTAAAGGGAACAGCTAATGTTGAAGCTGATATGTTATCAAGGCATCCTACTGCTCAATATCTCCAACATTCTGTGCATTTATTGGAATTAGATGAGATAAAACACTATCAAAATTTAGACAATTTAGATAATACTAAATATAAAAATATTAATGATGTACTTGTAGTTAAAAAGAAAAATTTGTTTAAAATAGTTGTACCTTTTTCTCTTAGGAGAAAAGCTTTGCAAAAGGCTCATGAACAATTCGAGCATCTAGGCACTCAAAAAATTATAAATTTAATTACTTCTCACAATTCGAGCATCTAGGCACTCAAAAAATTATAAATTTAATTACTTCTCATTATTATTGGCCCCATATTACTCAAGATATCGCACTTTTTGTTAAACATAGTGATGTTTGTCAATTAAATAAAAAGAAAAAAAGATTTGGCCGTTTACAGGCTGTGCCCCCCACAGATCGTCCTTTTGAATGTCTTTCTGTCGATACTGTTGGTGGAATTAACTATTACAATTCAACTAAAACATTTCTTCATACAGTAATTGATCATGCGACTAGATATGTTTGAGCTTTTCCTTCCAAAAAGGAAAATTCTGAAACTTATATTAATATATTAAAGCAAGTTTTCCAAATTCAGGTTCCTTCCAAATTATTAACTGGTAGAAATGGTGCTTTTTCATCTTCTAAATTCAAACATTTCCTCATAAATTACAATGTCAAGCATCTGTTAACATCTTCACATAATCCACAAGCTAATGGGAAATGGGAGAGAGTTAACCAGTCAATAGTAACTAAATTAAAGTGCAAGGTCAATTCTTCTCCTACTAAAATTCCTTGGACTAGACTTTTAGAACAAGTAATGAATGATACAATTTAACACCCCATTCAGTTGCAAAATTTCCTCCTCCATATTTGTTATTTGGCACTTTTCCTTATTCTACTCCCTTAACTCAAAATCAATTCTATCCTCCAGTAGAAGAAGCCAGAAAATTAGCTAAAAATAATACAATAAATTATCATGATAAAAATAAAATAAGATATGATGCTAGATTTATAGATTCTCCATTCAAACCTGGTGACATTGTAATGTATGAGGAATTTAATTATCCAAATCGCAGAAAATTATCTCCAGTATTTTCAGGTCCATATGAAATAGTAACTAAAATTTCAGATGTAAATTATGAAATAACTGAACCAAACGCATTAACAAACAAAGCTACTGATATTGTCCATGTATTAAAATTAAGAACATATTACCCACCAGAAAAATTAAAATGAAGTTATGAATATTAATTTAAATTTTTAAAAAATCCTTTTATTTCCATGTCTCTTCCACATAATTCCCAACTTAGGTTGGCCCGCTGTCTCCACTCGTAAGAGTTAATTTTTCTTTTCTTCATGATGATGATGTGATAGGCGCCATCACAACATAAATTCAAATACAATAGTCTTATTGAGATGCGAGTAAAGGGTCAGCTTCACAATTAATTTCTATCTCTTTCTATTTTTTTCCTGGATATGTTGTTCTCCACATTGGAAATAAATATTCCTGGATGAGAATAGAAAGAGAATAAGAATTATGTCCCTCTCTTGATGTCCTAATTTTGGTCATTAAGTTTCACCCACTACTAGAAACTGGTGCGCAAGGTTGAACTATTCATCACTGATTGGCTAACTAGTGGATTAAAGTTTTTCTTTTATAATTGCACATTTTTATGTCATTTGTTTTGAATATTAATGTTATAATCAGAATATTTTGAATCTCATATTATTATTTTCAGATTCAAGTGTTATATGCAAAAATCAGAACTATGTTGATATATTATTGTTATATAAGTTCAATTTATTATTCCATTATTTTACATCCTCTTTCATAATTTTGGTGAGCCTTCTACAATTAAAGGACACTATGAGCAAGTACTCTTTAGAGACATTCCTCACCAAATAGAGAAAATTGACGGAGTTTCTGCAGAAAATCCTTTTTGTATAGGGATGAAGAATATTTTACGAGCGGTTATTACGTAACCAATATCAAAAAGTCACAAATACCAGTGATCAATACTTTTCAAACAGGGGTGTGATTCAAATCCTTGTTACGATCTTACTGGTGATATTTGGATTACAGGTTTGGATCACGATAGAAAGTAACAATCGATACGATATCACTGAAATTTGCCGGAGCGGTGACTTCACTGGAAAGTAACAATCGATACGATCTGTCCAATGGAAGCTCTCGAAAGAAATCTGTGAATGGACTGAAAAGTGAACGGATCGGTTATTGAAATTATCGTATCATAGAGATGCATAATCCACGAATTTTTGAATAACAAATAATATTGCTATTGTTATTTTTAAATATGTGTTCCAAATATCTGTTATTTCAATCATATTATTAATTAAAAATTATTACTTAATATTAAATATAAAATTTATTCATTGTAATTAATACTTAATTTACTAATTTAAATAACGTGTGATTGAATTAATTTATCTATTTCAGCTTACTTCTTAAATTTGATTTTTTTTTCAAAACTATTAATTTAATTTCTTTATTGGAGTAACGTATTTTCTGAAAAATTTGAATTAAATATATATATCATTTCTTTAAATTGTTTAATTTAGTTCTATATCCTACCAATAGATGGCGCCAGCAATAAATGAAGTATATGCAAAGTCAAGTCACAGCAATTAAAAATGATTTGTATGGAATAGTGCATCAAATGCGAATATCGGAGGTGGTGCGGCGACTTCACACTTTCCAATGAAGTCACCGCTCCGATAGATTTCAGTGATATGCAATTCAATTATACAATACTTCCAATAACCGCTCCGTTCGCTTTTCAATCCATTCACAGATTTATCCTTTTCTGTTTTATTCGAGAGCTTCCATTGAATAGATCGTATCGATTGTTACTTTCCAGTGAAATCACCGCTCCGGTAAATTTCAGTGATATCGTATCGATTGGTACTTTCTATCGTGATCTAAAACCTGTAATCGAAATATCACCAGTAAGATCGTATTAAGGATTTGAATCACACCCCTTTTTGAAAAGTATTGATCACTGGTATTTGTGACTTTATGATATTGGTTACGTAATAACCGCTCTTAAAATATTCGTAATAAAAAGTAAATTTAGAAGTAAACTGTGAAATAAAAATCTAGATGTCGTGCTTGAAACTTAAAACAACAAGCTTTGAAAAGGCCAGGGATGCCGAATATTTTACTCGCGGTTATTACGTAACCAATTTCATAAAGTCACAAATACCAATGATCAATACTTTTCAAAGAGGGATGTGATTCAAATCCTTGATACGGTCTTACTGGTGATATTTCGATTACAGGTTTTGGACCACGATAGAAAATAAAAATCGATACTATATCACTGAAATTTACCTGAGCGGTGACTTCACTGGAAAGAATGAAGTGGCCGCTCCACTTCATGGGAGTAATCTTGATTTCCAATATTCGCATTTGATGATGCACTATTTCATACAAATCCTTTTTAATTGCTTGTGACTTGACTTTAGATATATTTCATTTACTGCTGGCACCATCTATTGGTAAAATATAGAGCTAAAGTAAACAATTTAAAGAAATGATATATATATTTAATTCAAATTTTTCAGAAAACGGTTTACTCCAATAAAGAAATTAAATAAATAGTTTTGAAAAAAAATCAAATTTAAGAAGTAAGCTGAAATAGATAAATTAATTATATCACATTTTACTTAAATTAGCAAATTAAGTATTAATTACAAATAATAAATTTTATATTTAATATTAAATAATAATTTTTAATTAATAATATGATTGAAATAACAGATATTTGGAACAAATATTTAAAAATAACAATAGCAAAATTATTTGTTATTCAAAAAATCGTGGATTATGCATCTCTACAAAAGGCATGCAAAGCCAATGCTCCCATTGATGTAACTATCTATATTTGTGTTTTTATATGAATATTATTCCGTATTTAAAGCCGTTTATTTTAAATCAAAAATTAAACATATATAAGCAAATACTATAATATTTAATCGAAAATTTTTAGTTGCTCTTTGAAAACTGGAAAATTTTGTAAATGTTTCCTTTTGGCTCTTCCGTTTCAATAGGTTGTCGACCCTTTATTTAGATGATCCGTTCGCTTCGATCCGTACGTTCGCAGACGACCCACCTCTAATTGTCAGTTACTGCGCATACCGCATCAAGCAGGGTGTACCAGACAGCCGTGCACAGACAGGAAGTAACACGAATTACTGACATTTTGACTAGCTATTGTATCAGAAGTATCCCACTTGTGGCCTTTAAAAACTTCGTTATTTTCTAGAAATTTTACTTTTAAAAAATTGGAAATTTCCCTCTCTGCCTTACAGATGTAAAGCTGCCTTTGTGTAGGTAAAGGTGTCAAATGAGATGAACATTGAAGTTGTACCTCCAGAAAATAATGTTCATAAAATGAAAGTTGAACTTGGTAACTTAACTTATGAATTGAATACTGTTTATCGGTTAACCGAAGGAATGAAAGCACTCTGCATTTATTTTCACAATGAATGGCCCGAAGAAACATCAGAAAATGATTTTGTAGAAATTAAAAATAAATGGAAACAAATAAGATCAGAATTGAAAAATAGGAGACTCAAAGAGAAAAACAGTTCAATCATAGATGGGAAAAAGCATAAAAAAAAACCTGTTGTTGATGTTGCTTCTCAATTGGAACCAAATGAACTTGAACGATATTTTATTTCTATAATAACATTATTTTTATATGAACATCCAGAAGGTGTGAATCTGAATGGTATTTATTCTTATGCTAATAAATTTTTTAAATATGCTACTGTAGTAGATATAGAAAATGTGTTGCAGAAATATCCACAATATTTTGAAGAACCCTTGCCAACTGAGGCTACACACATACACAAAAAAATGAGACTTACAAATGTATCGACCAGAAAACTTTGACAGAATTACTAAATGAATTGTAAATATATATTCAAAATTATTTAGTAGTTCATTTAAAATTTTCAAAAATGTTTCATTTTGGTTTGATTGACAATAACAGTTTGAAATCTGATCTAGATAAGTCTCAGTTTATTTTATGCTGAATTAATGAACAGTTGCTAAAAGATCTATCTATAAAAGACTACCATTTTCAGTTTAAACAGTAAATATTTGTTTTAGTTCAGTTGAACTGAAAGACATCTTTTTGTATGAAGTAGTTGAAGATGTATAACTTTAATTTTATGAATATGAACATCGTATTTAAATTAGATGATGTAGAAAAAAAAAATGTCTCGGTTACAGAGCTAAAAAAATTTCTGTGCACTGGTTTGAAGCTGTTTGAAAGCATATATATATATATTCTGTTAGTACTGCAATTGTAGGCATCATTTCAAATGTACTGTTCTCTCTGCATTTTGTAATGTCTTGTTTCTCTTGCAATGCTTTTTGATACATCAATACAATTCCAGCAACACTCAGTTTGATGTATCAATTCAATTCCGTCTTTATTTTTACTCTGCGTGAATGCAACTATTGCTTTGAGCCCATTATATTGTGAATTTTGCTATATCTGAAGAAAATGTCCCTGAAAAAAAAATCATTGGATCTACTAAGAGAAGGTAAATATATTTTACCTATCCTTGCTAACAGTAATGTTCTTTCATAATTAAATTATAATTTACAATGTCCGATCAGAATTTTAAATGTTTCAGTTTGCTACTGGTGTGTATTTCATATTTTTCAACAAATTTGAATTTCCTACTTTTTTAAATTCTGATCTTTAGATGAAAATGCTCATTTCTGTAATTTTTCCCTTTCATTTCCAAATGCTAATTTAATTACATTATTCTACTAAAATGAGTTAAGTGTTGTTGAGAAGCTGTAAAATTCCATACATGATTTAATTATAATGAAATAAATATTGATACTTGTTCTGTTGCAGTATTTAAAAAAAATTTATCTTTTAATGAGGAAATATTTTATTATTTTGGTGTCCAATGCATTTTTTTTCTTAAAAAAGGAAGAATCCTGTTTAGAAGATGGGATTTGTCAGGAATATGTATTCAACATGATGAGCCTTCAACATACTCATTCTTTCAGCTGTGTTCTTTACTGACATATATTATAGAAATAATGTTATTAGAAAGATGGTCCTTGTAGGCACTCTTGTAATCACAAGATTTAATCCTTTCAATTGCTTTCTTTGGGATTTCTTTAAAAAAAATAAAATCTACAGAAAAGAATTCACGAGTTGAGTGGATATAATATTAATAGGATTTTCAATGGATGTATATCTGTTGCATTTACAATTTAACTTAATGTGCCAGAAGAAAAATTTATTACATGGTTATCTTTTTATATTGCATCCACCTTCAGCAAATATTACATTAAAGGTATATTTTTTTTCATTAAAATTTTCTAAATTGTTGGTTATAATCATATTTTATGTATTTAATTCTGTAATGAAACGAGGTTGCTCTTTTTATCATGCAAACTGTATTATATTAAATTTATTTCTTGAGTTTCAGCAGTGTATCTGCACTAATCAGTAAAATATTTTTTTAAATAAAAAGTTATACTTTTAATTTGGTCTATTCATTTTAAAATTTGAAAACCTGACAGTTTCTTTCTGAAATAAATTTAATCACAACTCAGATGAAGTGAAGAATAGTGTGCCCCCTAGTTTGCTCTTCTAGAAACCCTAATGCTGTTTTGTTTACTACTTTTTGCAATGGTTAAGTTATACAGGAACTACAACTATATTATGAAAAATGTTAAATTAAAAGAAATATTGATTAAAGATTTTAATTTTGTTCTTTATTATAATTAAAAGTTTATTAAATAAAGAAATGTAAGCTTATAATTAAAGTTATTTCCTTCCTTCTTTTTTATTTTAATGTGAATACAAACAGAAAATATTTATTCGTTTGCAATTTTTAATTGTGAGTATGCACTTTAAAAAATCGTCTGAATTCTTAATTTACAAAATCATCTGCATTCTCACTTTAAAAGACAGTTGCAAGCGATTCTTTGCAGTTTTCGTAATTCTTTTGGTATTCTAACGGTTGGTTCCCTTCATAATTTATTATGTCGGCAATTGTGTAAGAATGGATGTTGGATAAATGGGATGGAAGACAGTATTTCGAACCTGCAGAATGGACGAAGGGTGAGTGAAATATGTATGTGTATATATATATTTACGAGTTGAAGAAGTTTGGAAAGGCTGCTTGTTTGAAATTTTGTTTGGAGAATGGTTTGATATCGAACCGGCAGAATGGATGAGGGGCGAGTGGAATATTTTTTACGAGTTAATGAAGTTGGAAAAAGGATGTTTGTTTGAAATTATGTATGGAGAATGTTCCGATTGCTTCTTTCTCCGTTCTTTCTTTTCTTTTGGTTATGTACTGTTCCTGTTATCCGCACAGTCCTTATGTTCAATGTGCTAGCGAAGCTACTAGGTTCCAGCTCCCGCTGCTAGCAAAGCCTTAGGTTGTTTTTTTTTAAGTTAAAAAATTCTGCTACAGATGCATTGGGCAGTCTGGGAAAAAAAAATACTTATCAGCAAAAAGTCCTAATTATATTACGGGAAATGGTAACTGTTCCGCAGAAGTATCTGTTCACTTTGACCGCCATCTTTATTGGCGACTTGGCATTGTTGGCGCAGCAAGGGGCACACTAAAATTCACTTTTACCCACAACTCTAATTTATTCTATTTACTTTGTTAAGTAATACATAAAAGAGTATATATTTTTTTATTGCTTATGTTAGGATGTGAAGATTTTTTTTTACTGTTAATAAATAAGAGTTGTTGACTGTATAAAATTTATACACTTTTTTTTTCAGAAGTTCTTTACAACATAAAAAAATAATTCTCATTATTATTATTTCAGTTAGATGTGTATATCACTCTCTACTGGTTTAGAAAGTTGCATTTGGTCCATATTTAGAATCGATTCCCAGTATATTTATATCATTGTTATTAGGAATTTGCTCAAATCACTCACAGAATCTAATAATTGTGCCAATTTGAAAAAAAATGCACATTTAGCTTTCTAAATCTGTACTTTGAAATAGTCTTTCATTCAGATTTGAAAAGGCCCTAGAAGTTGCTTAATAGATTCAAAACATATCAAATGTTAATTTCTCAAATTCAACTACATCGTTGGTTATTTATTTATTTTGCCAAAGAATTTCAAACAAATTGCAAAATTCATTTTTATATAATTTAATAGCTTTAATTGCATATAGCTTAGTGATAAATTAATCATACACAATTAAAGCTATTAAATAATATAAAAATGATTAATATAAATTATTTAATATTACAAAAGATTATGTTAGATATAAGCTATTTAATATTTTTATATGTTTTGAAATGAGTTTATGAATTGAATATGCTACTATACACCAAATTACAATTTTAATTGAATAAAGTTATACATGTCTTAATTTCTTTTAGTTCTGAATAGGAAGAAAAGTTACAATTATTTATGTTTGGGTACATTGTTGTTTTTTAATTATGGTGCTTTACAAACCACTTTATCACCTCAAATAAAATTTATCTAAAAATATAGAATTTCGGAAAAAATTCTTACAGGATTCTTTTTGTTCATGACTTTAGTTGTTTGTGAACAAATCCCAATTTAAAAGATTTAATTAAAATTTTATAAACAGCTGTCTCAATGTAAATTTCTTTCACATATCTTTAATTAATACTTTAATTTCTTTTCGATTTGCACTTTTTCAATTGTGATAAAAATTTTCAGATGATAATAGGATTAAAAAATTCCCAACTCAAAAAAGATTGCAATTGGAAAGTGTTTTTAGAGGTCCTGATATAATATTTGAAAAACAAAATGCTTTCATATAAAATGTAATAATTAAAAACAAATTTCCAAAATTAGAAAAAAGGGAGGGAGCTAACAATATTATCCATTTTAAATTTTTTGATAATGCATTTCAACATTTTCATATTAGGTTTTCAGTGATGTTATAGAATTAAAGATAAGTGATAATTTTCTAATCTCATTGTATGCCTGTAGTAACTCTGAAAATCTTTTGTTGCTCTATAAAATTCAATTTATATCAAAGGAACATTTTTCCGTAAATTCATTGAGTAAGTGGGGCAATTAAGCTGATCAAGCCGTATGTAATTACGAAAGAATTATGAAATAACTTTATCTTATTCTTGCTTATGATGATCAGAAGTATGACTTCAATTGGATGTTCTAATGTCAATAGCATTAAAAAAAAATTTATCAAATATATTTGATTAGTAAAAACAATCCAGAGAATAATTTTCTCTACATAAGAATCTCTTGTTGATAATTCTTAAATTAATATAATTTTTGAAAAAAGCATGTAATAAAGAAAACTCATAATATAAAATAATATATTTTTAATATATAATTTGTCTTTTTTTAAAAAAAATACTTTCTCATGTAAATATTACTGATATAAATGAGTGACATTTTATGTGAACTGTCTATTTTAACTGCATTTATAGCAACTATGAATAATTTTGTTTTAATTTAGAAATACAATAATTAGATGCATGCATGATATAAGGGAAACAAATTAAATATTTGACATGTTTTAATTTCTTATGGAATTTTACAGAATTTGATGTCATATTTTCTTTAAATTGTTTATTTATTTAGTATTATTATTATTACTGATTAGGTTGCCATGTTTATACAGTATCTCACTTCTAGTGACTTTGTTTATAAGATAATTAATAAATCCTTTTTCTTGTTTAGATATATGCTGCTATGCATAAGTTTGCAACCTGAGGCTATCTTAAATTATTCTTATAATTTTAACATAAATGCAAGAAGTACTGGCACATAGCTAACTATTTTCTGATTATGCTACTTAACATATTAGCATGCCTTCAGCAATTAATAGTTATCAATAGAATTATTACCAAAACTGAATACAGATATTTGCCTGTGTTTAAATTTTTGTCATTATTAAATGCTGTATTGATTATTTATTAATTTTTACTGAAATCCACATATAAAATGTGTTCTTGCTTTTTGTTGCAGCATTAAAAAGATTGTTAAAGGGGGAAAAAAAACCCTGAAAATGAGAATCAACTAAAATTGTAAAATTATTACATAGTTGATAAAAGAAAGGTAGTGATGGAATTAGTGCAATCTTGATGTTTAAATAAAAATGCATTTTCTTTTCTTTAATAAAAGCAGAATAATACATATGGTTTTCTTTGCAGTATTTTGTATGTTTTTATTGCAGTATCTCAACAGGTAATTGAAAATTATGAAATATATTGCATTACTTTGAATGTATTTTAATCTGAAATATTAAAAAAATTAATGCTTTTAATGCCAATACTAATGAATGCTGTGTATATCTTTGGGAGTCTTATGTATTGTGCAGTTGTGATAAGCAGGAATTGATAACAATTGCACTGTTTTTTTTCTTCTTTTGAACTTAAGATATATACTGTTAGAATTGCTATTCTAAGTAAGAGTGATGTTTAATAATCACTGAATATGTTTTGAATCAAAATAATGTTCCACTCGTGTTGATGTACTAAGCAGTGAAATACATTTTTGACATTTAAAGAAACCAAATTTGAAAAATGTCAATTACTATATTTAAACACAAAATAGAAAAACTGATTTATATCAGATAAATATGTTATTTTGCTTACAATTCTATTAATTTTAAATATTAATAGACAATTTCTTAAAATTATGTTGAAATTATTGAAATTAAAAATAACAGTGAAACTGTTTTAAGAAAGCTGCAAAACAAAGATTACCATTAGAAGTAATATTAAATGTATGTGACAAATGTCTTAAAATACCTGTTCTGTTGATGAAAGTTATTGAATTTTATAATTTTCTGTTTCAAAAATTGTATTTATTTTATATTTGTGGTTTTTGGATTTCTCTCTCTCTCTCCCTCTCTCTCTCTCTCTCTCTCTCTCTCTCTCTCTATATATATATATATATATATATATATATATATATATATATATATATGTAACATTATTTGTTGTAAAGCAGAATGCAGTTTGAAGACAGTGAAGAGACTTGCTATTTCGTGACGTCGTTTTATTTCATTTTTAAGAAGCAGGCATATGTACAAGCGATGAGCACACAGGACGACACAGAGAGGAATGAGGAAAAAGCTCTTGGGCATTTTATCCCTGGTCTTATATAACCTATGATTTTGATAGGGAAAACATTTCTTCATAGTGCTAATATATTAATAAGATTCTGATAGGGATTTCTGACGCATGTCAATCACATGCAAGGGAAACACAGGGATCTTTTAAAAAGAATGTGCTTACTGGACAGTTTTTTACCCCTTCACGCCGAGCGTGTGAAAGTAGTATCGGCGTTTTGTCGATTCAGCGGTATTTTGCTGCTTCACGCGGAGTATGCTAAAGTTATTTTAGTTGAGTCAGCAATTTAACAAAGCTTCTCTTGAATTAATTAAGTAGAGACAGTGGAATTGGATCACGAAATAAGAGAATATTTTAGAATAAAGTTGCTATGGGCTAAATTAAGATAAAATCTTGAAAATTATTAAATTGAAATTAGAGTTAAAATATCATTACATTTATATATATATATATATATACACAATAGTAGCCAATCAAGATGTGTCTTTCTAGATTTTGTCATGTGTATGATTTCATATCACTTAAAGAATGATGCAGTGATAAAATTCTTATTGCTAACCAATCAAATGTATACCCTTTTCAACAACATCACTGCCCAATTTAAATTTATAGTGCCATATTTTAAAAAAAAATGCAAGTGGTACACATTTATTGACTTTTATGAAATTTTAGCCTTCAATGTTAAATGTTTTAATCTTTTTCCATTCCAGCTATTGGCCCTCCATTATTTAAAGATTCCTGAATGCCATGTCATGTTGTTGGGAGTATATTTCATGAAATTAGTTATGAAAGTGACTTTTTTTTTAAGGCAATGAAAGTTTTGTTCTGAACTTGCATTGTTTTGTTTTTTTGAATGTTAAAAATAGAAACTCATTTAATTTTAATTATTGAACCATGATCTTTTAAATGATTATTATGAAATTAGATTCCTCTGAATTTATAAAACTAAAAGTTTTCCATGAGTACAATTTGTATATCCTATTCAAAAGAAAGTACACACTTGTATATTGTCATTTCTTATTTATATTAAGGTAAATTTCGTTTTATATATTTGCACATCTCTATTTACATTTACTATTGCATCGAAATTCTGTCGCAATATTTATACAAACATACATTAGATATTTCATTAAATTTTATTTTAATAATTGTAATGATTATTATTTAATAATGAATATTTGTGTATTAAAATTAATAAAGAAAATATCTGTATTTGTTGAATTTTGATTTTTGTGGTAATGCTTGCTTTACTTTTTTTCTGTTAAATAAATTAGATTTATCAGTGGTTGTTAGATTTATGTTTCAAATATGAATTTACTCTTTAGCCGATTTTGCAAGTAGTAATCTGTTTTGACCCGTGATAGCTCATTTTTTTGAAAACTCAATCACATATATAAATAAAAAACGTACTCTTGGACTGTATCACCATTGTTTTTTTTTTAACACTCACAGGAACACACTAAAGGGTTACATCATTTGGTCACCTGATGACTCTACAAAAATTAGTAGGTGGAATGTTAGGCTGGTTACACACACAGCGTTTATTTCCGCTGCGGATATTTTATCGTTACCGTTCCCAGAAATCGAAGGTTTATTCACACGGCGGTAAAATTTCCGTCGCCATCGTAAGAAGCGGCATAATTTCATCAACAAACAAATTTAATTTTACCGTGTTATTTAAACTATTTATTGCTTAAGTGTAATTTGAAATGAATAGAGTGCAGATTCTATCTTTATTGTTATTTTGTCGTCAAACGAAGAGGAAAAGGAAAAAAAATAGATTTATTTGTATTTATTCAATTAATGAAAAAAAGAGAGGAGTTAGGAGCTTTTTACACGTTGAGATAAAAGAAATTGGCGTTGAAATTCTTCAAACACTTCAGAATGTCGAAGACTTCCTTTGGTGGATTACATGAGTTTAGTTATATTAACGTCCCGTTGTAAAGCAACACTAGGGCTATTTTGGGACGGACCTCGTAATTTTGAACCGCGGTCAGATGATTACATGAGAGACTAAAATATATTAGCACAAAAATACTAAAATCAGGAATTCCATTCAGCCTGTAGAAATGCTGGCAATAACTTTTGAAATCTATAAGTTGGAGCATTAAATTGCATTAAGTACAATAAATATTCCATTTACAATTATTTTCGTACATTGTTATTATAAAGTTTTGAAGGTAAATTTATTTATTGATGCAGCCGCTTAATACAAATACGCTCTGTACAAATATGAACAGAGATACGTTTTATACATATAAATATACAAATAGAAATTAATATACAATTAATATTACTATATATTAATTATATAATGAGTATTACTGTTCAGTTGTGTCAATGGGCATTACCGACAGTAAATACCTTTTTATTTTGTGCTTGCCAGGCACAGAAAATCCAGAAGTTCCATACTTTTTTGTTGGAGATGCTTCATTTGGGCTATCTAAAAATATGCCAAGGCCATATGCTGGAACACATTTGACAGTCGAAAAGAAAATATTCATCTACGATTTGTCAAGCAAGAAGATGCACAGAATGAGCTTTTGATATTCTCAGCAATATATGGAGAATATGCCATCGGCCTTTTAATGTTCTATCACAATTTGTGCATAATATTATTAAAGCCTGTATTATTTTTCATAATTATGTTAAGGATAGAGATGATACATGATTGAGTTTACAATATCAATTGGAGAATTGAAAGGTATTCAAGGAGAGAATATTACAAGAGGAGGCTTCAAAGCAAACAATATGAGAAACATCCGATGTAGATATTTTATTTCAAATGCAGGAATGATTTCCTGGCTTGCATCTACAGTATAAAATATTCTTAATGCATATTAGCGACAGATAACTGTAAAATGAGCCGTTTTGATATTTGAAACAAGTATTGCAAGAAAAAACGTTTTTCTTCGCATTATTTTTATTTACTTGTAAAATATTTTTGAATTATTAGAAATAAGTTAAAAGTATAATTTTTTTTTTTGAAAATGTAATATTGTTACTAATTTTCAAATAATGCTTATATTTTTATAAAAAAACCGTTTGTGAATAATAGACAGCTTAGAAATAAAAAGAAATTTATAATAAAATCTATAAACAATAGTACAAGGTAAATAAAATTCTCTGGAACTAGAGATACTACTATAATTTCTAGATTCTCAAAATTAAATTTTTTTGCCACTCCAACTTTTTTTAGTAAGTACTTATGAGAAAGTATGGATTTTCCATAAATCGTTTCTCTTTTTCTTCCGATAAATCAAAGTCATTACAAATTTCATGCCAACCGCTGCGTTTCTGTCTTTAAAAATCCATAAAACTGGCCTTTCTTGGATTAAAGCAATTAAAATTTCATTATCGATATTTAACTCACTCATGTTCATAATAGATAAAAATCTGTTGATGCTAAAAAAGAAAAAAAAAAATGTGTTCACGCAGAAAGTTAAAACTTACTGTGAAAATGCAACTCTAGATGTTAAAAAAACGCCGCTTATGTAAGTTTACATTTGATTATGTGCGCCAGTACTTAAACGGGATGGTAAAAATACCGCTGTCACCAGTGGCAACCGACGTCTGCACCGAAGTCCGCCAAAGGCAAATGTGTAAGCTCTAATATAATTCAATACACTACTGTTGTTATGACGGCGATGGTGAATCAACCGCGTCGGAAAAATCCGCTGTGTGTGTGTAACCAGCCTTATGCTGGCTTACTGGCATCAACATCCCCCCCTTGAAATATTATTTCAAAATCTTATGAAAATTACATAAAAATTTAACACATTACGTAACTAGACAGTGCAAAAATTTAACACATTACGTAACTAGACAGTGCAAAAATTTAACAATTACTTTTTACAGAAGAATACAAAATATATTGCACACTTAAAATAAAACTGTATACAAAGCAATTCTAAAAAGAAAAGATATGAGATATTTCAATATGCACGATGAACAACTTTGAATATGCTTTATATACCATTTTAAATACTAAATTCAATAATCAATTACACCAGATATACATTGATGTTATTTACATGGTAATAAACAAATTTTTGAAATTGCCTTTTTTTTTTTTTTTTTTTTTTTTACTCCTTGTGAAGTTTTTACAAATACTACTCTGTCTTTGCCGTCTGATCCATAAATTAAATCTTGTATTCTTCCCATTGTCCATTGGCAAGGAAGATGATTATCATTTTTGAAAAGAACCGTAGATTCTTTTGAGACATTTTGTTTCTCAAATTGCCATTTGTGTCTTGTTTGCAAATTATTTAAATAATCTAATTTCCATTTTTTTTTCAAATTATTTGAACCATGTTGCTCAATTTTTGCCATTGAGATAAAAGGTTATCTTTTCTATCTGGATCAGGAATACTATAGTCTGTGTATTTTCTGTAGGCTGTTCAAGGTCACATTTTCTACCTCGTTACTGGTTGTCTGCCTCGCAACGCTGAGGCAGATAACAGTGTCACTGTTTTTTTTTGTTTTTTTTACACAGCTGTTAAGGTGTTCCGAAGGTAAGGTATTCCTAAAACGTACTGGCGTTGAAAAAAAAAACAAGCTTTGTCAAAACTATGGCAACAGAGAAGTAGAAAGTGTGAAGAGTAGGGAAAACGAGTGTCCTTGAGACGTCTACAGAAATTACACAGACTATAGTTATGGGACGGCTGATTAGAAAATGGCCTGGGGTCAAAATTGTTTCGATCAGATGAGAAAGGTGTCAATGGGAGACTGTTTAGAATACCTTCAATTTGAATAATAATAGTCAAAAACAGCCCAATTTTTAAACGCGCATTACCAACAACTCTTTAAATGGTGTTTGAAATATTTTCCCCCTCCCCTCCCACAAACCTCCGAAGTTAGGTGAACTTAGTGGAATAAATTTTCCACGTCATTTGTTCAGTTGTTAATTAGCTAGTGGCTCAGAAGGTCTACCAATCATGTTTTGCAGGCGTTTTAAGTCTGAATTTGCCCTTTTGAAATTAGTTACATTATCAGAGCAGATAGAGGAAGTAACACCTCTTCTGCTAAAAAAACTTTTTAAAGAGGAAATCATTGCTTCTGCAGTTAAGTCAGTGACTATTTCCAAGTGGATTGCTTTACTAGCACAGCAAATGAAAACAGCCACATAACATTTTTGATAATTGCCTGTCTTCTGACTCTTGTATTTAATATAGAAGGGCCCACAAAAGTCTTTCCTCCCAACATAGGTAAATGGATAACTAGATTTAACTTTATTGATTGGGAGATTTCCCATAATTTTGATTACAGTTCTAGGTTTGTTTTTAGCACAAATGACACAATCATGAATAATTTTTCTGGTTGTATTTCTGCCAGATAAAAGCTAATATTCCTGTCTTTCCAAATACAACTATGTTTGTGTTCCGACATGTAAATATTTAAGATGAAAGTGTTACATAATCAGCAAAGTGAATTTATGATTCTTTGGAAGTAATATGGGTAACATTTTATCTTATGAAAAATCAGAATTACTTAATTTTCCTCCAACACATAAGACACCGTTTCGATCTGGAAATGGGCTCAAGCAACTTCCCTGATTCTTGTTAACATTTTCGCCTTTTTCAAGAGATTTTATTTCGGGATTAAAAGTCCATGAACAAGTTTGACTAAAGTTTAACTTGACCACTACAGTTCCTTGATGGTTAAAGGGGCTGTCAATTTGCTCGAGTTTCTCAAACTATTAACAACTCTGAAAATAAAAGCTAAGACTTTAATTATTTTTAACAATTATTAGACACGTTAAGCAGGTTATCTAAAAATGATGAGTCCACAGCTGAAACTAAACAGCAATTAGTCAAATTTTTGAGTTCTGCTAAATAAAGTTTCTCAGAAGAAACGTCCATGTTCTGTACAGTGGATCATGGATGCTGTTGCAATCACCCGGGAAATTCATTACTCGTTCTTGAAGAAAGGATGGAACAACCCTCCATAAGTCACTTTGTTGAATTCTATCTGGATCAAGTCTCTTCGAAATGATGTTTGCGAGATTTTTTCGGAAGGAATATGATGCCACTGATTCATTTCTGCTAACTCTTGGATAATCACCACTCTGTTTGCTTCTATATGCTTTTAACCCTTAACTCGGGAGGTGAAATTTTAGGACTTAACTGGGGAGGTGCGATCTATGAGACCACATTTCATTTACACTCAAATTAAATTTTCTATTGAATGTATTAGTATAAAAAACTGCCAATATATTTTGCAAATATTTTTGTTGATATCTAGATATGCTTTAGAAATTTTTCAAAATATATTATCATTAAAAAAATAAATGCGTTGGAACATACATTTTCTTCTCAAATTACATTTTACAATATATAATATTCTTGAAAAAACATATTACTTTTTCTGTTTAAATCATATTTATTTTTACAGTATATGAAAGTATATAGAAGACAATATAATGTAAAATTCAACAATTTTATGAAGAAAAAAAAAATTAACAATGGGTAAAATTGGCCCTTTTTTTTTTATCGGCTTGTGTGACTTTCATAGCATGGTTTTCTTGGGCATTTTAAACATGCAGGTTAAGAACCAGTGTAAAAATCAACCTATAAATTCTGTATATATATCTCTTGGTATATTAATATATTTTATAAAATTTTCAAAATGCATTATCGCTTGAAAAATTTATTATGTTTGAACACACATAT
The DNA here is from genome assembly GCA_026543865.1 of Argiope aurantia. Classification (NCBI taxonomy): domain Eukaryota; kingdom Metazoa; phylum Arthropoda; class Arachnida; order Araneae; family Araneidae; genus Argiope; species Argiope aurantia. Next base: position 128,829 of record JAPMOR010124375.1, on the reverse strand, counting down.
CAGAATCAGTTGAATGCGAACTTTCATCGCAAAACTCTTCTGTACAATTTTCCTTATCACTAAAATCACTTTCTACTTCATTTAAAAGTGCCTGGAGCACTTCTTCATTATAGGATCAGTAAATTGGATGATATTTCAGGGCCCAAGTTTAAGCTCCATCTCCTAAGCCTTGTTTATAACTGGGACTCTAATAGGGAGGTGCGGTCTCAGAGACGGCGCTTAAAGAAATAACTGAATTATTTTAAAAAGCATCCGTTGAAATCGGTTGAGAAAGTGCGCGTGTATTGAAGGTCACAAAACAGGAAGCTACAGGGTCAATCCATTCAATTGAGCTAAAAATAGAATAGGAGTGACCGAAAATCCATCGCTAGCGGTATCACAGACCGCACGTCCCCAGTTCAGGATTAAGTCTCACAATTCTTTTCTCATCCGCGAAAGCAAGATTGTAGAATCCGAGTAATAGAAGACTGATGTAATAACCATTTTTAATACCTTTTTTACTTTATGAATCAATTTGGTGAATAGAAAGGCATTGCATAATTCTAAACGAGGTATAGTTAACTGCTTGATCGGTGACACACGAGATTTCCTCGCAACTAGCTTCACTTTCACTACACCCGCTGAATTGACTTTTCTGGCTTAGATTGCAGCACCATACGTCTTTTCGGTTGAGTCACAGAATCCATGAAGCTCAGTCACTTCCGCGTTTAGAATCACAATGTATCTTTCGATGTTGATGCCGTTTAAGTTTGTTAGAGATGCCACAAACTTTTGCCATTCATCAGCTTCTTTCGCGGGAAGTATTTCATCCCAATCAATCTTGAACAGTCACAATTGTTGCATGAAGAATTTTGGCTTAGTGATGACTGTGCCAAGCAACCCAAATGGATCAAAAAGTCTGGCGATAATAGATAAGATCGACCTTTTGATAGGATGAGCATTTTGCTCTATATCTACCTTAAAGGTAAAGCAGTCAGTTTTAGTCTTCCGGGCAATTCCTAAAGTTTTAATTTCGTCTGTAGATGAGCATTCATACTCTTTCTCCTGGTTGGGATAAACTGAGAAATATTTTCACACTACTAGTGTAATGATATCTGAGCGGTTTTTAGAATGTCAACAAGTTTATGTAAAAAATTTTTTCTCTTCCAATATATACTCTCCACTTAAAACGTCATCCATATAAAAATCATGACACAGGACTGTTGCAGCACTTGAAAAGTTTTTCCCCTCTTCAATGGTAATTTGTTGGAGTGTTCTCATGGCGGCTAGATATGGAGCACTAAGCGTTCCGTAGGTAGCACTGATACGTTTTAACTGGTTCATTAACTGTTTCCTTCCATAAAATTCATTGGAGATTTCTTTGACTCTCATCTATATTAATCATACGGTACATCTGACAAATATCTGAAGGAAATGCAAATATATGTTTTTCTGAATCTAAGAATGTAAATAAGTTATCTTGAATCACTCAACCGTTATACTGAATTGAGCTAAGAGATTTTCCACTAGAGCATTGAACACGGTACGTAGTTTAGTTGTGATTTTTTTAAGGCCTATAGATGCCATGATGAGGCATATAATATATCACCGCAGGTTCAACGCTTTCTTCTTGTACCTCTCTCTTGTGCCTTAACTCCTCATACTCATTCAGAAAGTCAGACTACAATTTTAGATATTTCTGGTCTCTAGATACGCGAGTCCACAGCTATTCGATTCGTTTAGAGCAATATCCCTTGAATTCCCTAGACCAACGCTCTTTAAATTGCATCGTCACAGTATACTTTTTCTGTCTGATCTCTTCTATATGTACGTGAGTAATGTTCCTCACAATTAGCATTCTCTCTACTTTTAGGTAATTCGTTACCTATTTCCTCAATCTCCATAATTTTCTTTAGTTTGAATTTAATTTATCTGAACTCGAAATGCTACTTCCTACAATATATTCAAATACAGAATCTTGTAACGTCAGATTCTCATTTTCAGCATTTAATTTTCGCGGCTTTATTATGTCATAAAAGTATTCACCACCAATTAAGATATCTATTTTCCCTGGAATATTAAAATTATTACCCTCAAGGTCAATTGATTCTGGAATCTGAACACGCGTATCGATCATCTTATTTGGAATTAAGTCCATGACTTTTGATACCACTAACATTGAAATATTTCGAAACTCTTGTTTTTATTAGCCACAGTAACCGTAACTACCAGCGAGACATTATTAATGCGGGAAATAGATTTATTTATTTATTCACTTTTCAGTTGTAGCCTCTGAATACAATTCTGACTCATAAGAGAACATTGTGAGCCGTTATTATCACACTTCCTGCCATTGCGAATATCTGTCTATTGTTAAACATTTTACTGTAGTCAAAATACATTTTTATTTTCAATTAGAATAGTTGCAACGAAAGACATACTCTACTCATTGGGGGGAACAGAAATTTGATCAGAATTTTTCCCCCGATTGCGAATTATTTATGACTTTAGCAGTTTCTGCATTCGTAGACGAAGCATTTTTCGCTTTTTTCTGAAAGCGAATTAATTTATTGTCACAGAAACAGGCCCTATACGAGCATTTTTTAACCCTGCAATTGGGGGATAAACATTTAAAGCAGGCGTTATTATTTTTTACCACCTCAACGCGTTCAAGAACCGAAAGTCTATTAAACTGAAGACAAGCATATAACGTATGATTTTCATTTTTTAAACATAAATTACAATTTTTATTTTCACTTCATTGAAAAATACTTTTGATTCGGTTTAAATTTGTTACTGTAAATTTTTTGCCCTATTTTCGTCTCATTTATATTTGCCTTTGGAAGCAAAATATAAATCACATTCCTTTCCTAAATCGAGAAATGTAAACCACTTTTCGATTTGTCTAATATTGATATGAGTTTGCTGTTTCTTTGTCTAACGTTGGAAAAGTTTATCCGAAACCATCAATTGTTTTAGGGTCTCGAAATCTGTTATCCTTCTTAATTTTAAACAATATTCAAAACTCGCCATTAAGCGTGACACGAATTGCACATGACTTCCTTTATCTCTAGAAGCATTTCTGAAATTCGTTAAAACCGCTTGCACTTTTGGTTCGATTTCTCTTAAAACAATTGATTTAAATTCGTCATAATTATTTAAGTCTTTCTCGGCAATATAAGTTAGGATATTAGAAGCTCTTTCCCCTAACAAATTTTAAAAATCTCTACTTTAAACTTCTCAGACACCTTTTTACTAATAAATACTCTCTCTAGCGAAGTAAAAACGAAAACCCAGTCCTAAGCTTTATTCGGTGGTTTAATATACAATATTATCACAAACTTTAATAAATTGTCCAGTGACTCTTCTGGTTCGGTTTTACATCCTTGATTAACAGAGGTCTGAGAACTATTTTCATTAGCCCTTAATAGCTCTAATTGTAATTCTATTTTAACCTTCTGAATTCCTTTGCTCCTTGAAATGCAGTTCTTTTAAAATCCAAAACGGCCGAAAGTATAAACGATAGAAGACGAGCATTTCCCTCCCCCTTCTTGCGGTCAAGAGTTCATTTGCAGCATGGGGAGAGTACTCGTATCGCCCTACTCCTGTAATCAAATTACTGCTGAAGAATAAGGGGTTGTATATAAAATTTAATAACACTATATAATTTCACCTAAAGATTTTCCAGACGTTCCGTTTTTTTACCGCTGTGTTTGATTATAATTTATTAATTACAGAAAGACGCATTTGATGTTGAAATATAGCAAGGAAATAGTATATTTGCATGTTCATTAAAATCATTGCTGCATCAGAAAATTTAATCATTCAGGAGTTCTCTCTCTCTCTCTCTCTCTTTTTTTTCCTTTTTTTCTCTCTCTCTCTCTCTCTCTCTCTCTCTTTTTTTCTTTTCATTTTTAGAGTTATTGATATAAATAACTTACTGTGAGTACTTAAAATTCCTATAAATTTTAATTATGTATTAATTAAATCCCAAAGCAATTGCTTGCATTTATTTATTTGAATATAAAAAGAATATTGTTCTAATGTTGAGAACTTATTAAGATATATGCAGATTCATATCTAAGAAATAACTCCATTAACAATGCAAATTTTCAATATTTACTAAAATTTATTAATTTAAAATGACAGAATAGAAACACAGGGCAAATATTATTTTATGGAAAAAATATTATTTTTCTGTTTGATATATACTCATTAATATTTTGCAGGTATACTGCCAAAATTATCCAAATCGAAACCTCTCCTTTCCCTTCAAAACGAATCTGCACCCACAATAACTGTTAAATATTAAAATATGTATGCTACGAAAAAATGTCCGATTTTATGAATACATCAATCAAACTCCGATTTTCTAACCAAATATAACGTTTGCTAGCATTTTTTTAATTATGTTCTTTGACTTTATCAATGCACAAAATATATAATATCAGCCAATTTTCAAACGATTTGCAGAATTTTTTTAAAGAAGGAATATTTAATTTGTTATTTTATAATTAAAACTTTTC
>JAPMOR010124375.1:0-122515 GCA_026543865.1 Argiope aurantia | reverse complement strand
GTAATAATTTTTAATTAATAATATGATTGAAATAACAGATATTTGGAGCAAATATTTGAAAATAACAATACCAAAATTATTTGTATTCAAAAAATCGTGGATTATGCATCTCTAGTCCTGGTCAGATTTTTAGTTTCTATTCTCTATTACGTGATCTACAGCATCCTTAATAGCATCGTTTTCATTTTTGAACACGTTACTTCCCTCAATTAAACGCTTTATTTCACTCTTTTTCATCCCTTCTGTTACAATCAAACCTATCTCCTCAGCAAGAGTTTTAATTCATTTTTATTGAATTTTGCTTAACCCGCCATTTTAAACATATAATTCAAAATAATTGAAAAAAAAAACTATTTTATCACAAATAGTTTTATTCTAAACTCATCAAACCAAAATTAACTCCGTCTCTAGAAATTAATTATAACTCATCTAAAACAAAGTTATTTTCATCTCGGGAAATTAATTAGTTAATAACTCAAAGGATAATATTGCTCCTGTCTCTTTGCTGGGACACACGAGACCAGATATCCATAACTGAGTTCTCATTCTTGGTATTTTAGCATTAAGTTCGTCATCATCGGCGATATCAGCACTAATAAATCACTCACAGTACGAATAATGAATCACTCACTATTCAATAGACTCATAGCCGTCTCTGATGAACTGGATCATGTTTTGGCCCATGATAGCTCATTTTCTAAAACTCAATCACATATATAAATTAAACACAAATTCTTAGACTGTATTGTCATTGCTTTTTTAACACATCAGGAACACACTAAAGCGTTACATAATTAGGCTACGTGATACAAAAATTAGTAGGTGGAGCATTATGATGGCCTACTAGTGAAAACATTTCACCCACCCTTGAAATATCGTTTCAAAATCTCATGAAAATTATATAGATAAACATTTAACACATTACTTAATTAGACAGGGCAAAAATTTAACAATTACCTTTCACAGAAGAATACAAAATATATTACACCCGCTGCCCAATGACGAAGTCAGCGATTTAAGCAGCGTTTGTCAGTAGCTTCTGAGGGTAAAGGCCCCTGAGCACCCAAGGGCAGAAACCTGACTTCTAGTTCATATGAAGATGACACTCACACGCTCGCTTGCACAAACCCTTTTTACAGGTGGGGGGGGGGGGCTCTTTCACACACCTCACAAAGACTTTTGTTATATTTTTCAATAAACTTTATTACTCAATGTGGTTTATCTATATTGTGCAATAAGATTACACTATATTATACTATACTCGATATTATAGAATGTAGTACTTATATATATATTGTCTCCCATATTTATGAGATTTCTAAAAAAAATCTAGCTTTTGCTTTCTTTATTCAAAAAGAATGAAAAAAGGCGATAATTTACTTTCTAGAAAAAAAAAAGAATTATATTTCCTTAACTCAATTACCTTTCCAATTATTCTACTGTAAAATTATTGAAACTTCTCGAAAATAAGCACTGCATCTTAAATTGTTTTCCGGGTCTGCACATGAAGACAATGACAAAGAAATGTAAATTCAGACATGCCCTCTTATAGTTTATTTGGAAAGGTGTTTTTTCTCTTGTTTTAACCAAACTTCATTACATCATGGTATCTTAAAGCTTAATTACCATGGCCTAAATTTTGCTTGGGCTTTAAAATTGTTTTCTTAAGATCGACCAGAAGCTGCAAAGATGCGTTATATATTGCTGTAATTTTACTAGAAATTAAAGGTTAACTAAAATTATTCCCATTTTTTAAAGTTGTAGTTTGCTTATGTGAAATTTCTATTCTAATCCATTTAAGTAAATACTTTATACATTAGATAATAACATTCTTACAACATTAGTTAGGCAGAGATAATAGGCAAACTAAGATAAGTTACATGCAAGTTCTGACTGCCTATTGCCTTTCCGGATATGATCGTAAATCTGCTATCTGACCCATTGTAGGACCATCCCCTTCTGTGGACGTTGATCGGGAGCTTATCGCAAATTGTGGGTAAAATGAACAGGCATCAAAGAACCCCGGAAAACTTCTTAATGTCAATACAGGGAGTTGTTCCTTTGCTGTTTTAGGTTGACGGAAATCCATGGCTTTTTTTATTCATTTTCCACGTACAATATATTTGCCTACTGCAGACTTTAAGATTTTACATTAATATCGTACATAAGATGGAAATCAGCTGATTCCTTTAATGATTTGTTGGTACAGTAACATGTGAATGATCGATCGTATATTAATTTTTAAGTGTTATGATGCTTTTTATTTTTCAATACCAAAGATAAAAATATCAATGGTGAGGGAATTTGAGATAAATTTCACTTCAATTTGTAGTTTCAGTTTTTGATAATTCTATCTCACTTCTGCTGTTTTTGATAACGAAGCAGTGTCTGGTGTTTATCATGGGGTTTCATGGTACATTAACCTGAGAATGATCAATTTTATATTAATAAAATGAAAGTAAATTTTTTAAAGATGTTTATTTTCCACGCATTATACAACAAAATGTCATATATTCTGTTTTGTTAAATATATTTTGAATATAAGTTTAAAAATGTTATCTTACGTTATCGTGTTATCTTTCTCATACAAAATACATACTTTTATGGATGTGATTTCATAGATCATTATAGAAGAAATCATTCATTTCTTCTACACAGTTAGAAAGAATCATTAGATGAATGGATTAATCTAAACATAACTAATTTTATATTCATTGTATAGGCTTCTTGTATTCTTAAAGTTATATTTTGAAAAAATATAATTTTTTAAATCTAAAATGTCTGTTTTAAACCTAATTATTAAATATGGATTGCATTGGTACATATTAAAAAGTGTGACTTTGATGTTAGTGTGATAAATTATATAATAATATCAAATTTATCATGTGAAATAAAATGTTATTCAACGAACACAAACGGAAAAAACAGGGAAAAAAGTTATATAAAAGTCAACTGGATACATTAAAATTTTAAAAATGCTAAAATATGAAACAAAAGTTGGCCTAATAGTTCCAAATTTACAATGTGTATATAAAAGATGTTGTTTAATGTAAATTACTACACTAGCTGTCTTTGGCGACCAACTGGTTCGCTGGCATTAATATTCGCTAATATTTCTGTTAAATATTTTGTGTAACTTAGTTTCTTAATGACTTCTTCAGCAAAATATATTTAAACTCCAAAAATTAATGTTATATAATTCTTACTATCACAGAATCCTTGAATTGCTTTGTTTAATGTATTGCATATCTCCTTAAACTTTTGTCAGTTCCATTAAATCTGAAGCGGAAGCTGAAGTTCTAATTTTTGGAGGTCGCAAATTTAAAAAAAAAGGGGGGGGTTCCCAGTAATAAATAAATAAATAATGAATAACACGATATTTTGTGCTTTTTATTATGATGGCCGTGAGGACTGTTTCAACTTATTTTGTGCTTAAGATATAAAAAGAATTTTAGCTTTTTTTAGTATTAAAAAAAGGAAGAAAACTTTTTCTATTAATTTTTTGATTAATCATTTATTGACAGGACTAAATCGGATATTTAAGGAGAGGAAAATTTTAGATAGTACTCTTTTTCTGTTACTAAATTAAATTATTAACTGATTTATTGTTTTTGTTTGAATACATCTCCATTTTTTGTAATCTGCATAGAAACAACAAATATAGACAGCATTAATGTATTTTACTCCTCGGATTTTTTTAAGTTTTCTTAATACTATACCAGAACCAAATATCTGAATTGCTTACATTATTTAATTTATATTTTAAATTAGGGGGATTTTATGTCCTATGAGAATCATATAAGAGTATCTTATAGGCTCATCTAGATTTCTATACTCTTAATGAATAAAATAAACCATACATAGTGTCATTTTTACGAATACCGCTGTAACGCTATAAAATTATGTTTGAATCAAAAGAAAAAAAAAAGATGCGGTTTTATTTCGAAAATTATGTAGATGCACTGAAATTCATGGGGATCTCAATTGTATTACCTTGTTAAAGGGTAAAATACACAAATATAAGAGGAGACTTATAAATTACAATCTTTAAAACCTTTTATGACTTTGATGAATAGAATTTGAAATTATCGATTTATTTTTATATATGAAATTACTGAAGTTATTATATGTAATTATAATATTTATATTAGAGAAATAATATATTAATTTTACTGTTAAATATTTCTTTAATTCCTAGAAGTATATAGATTTAAGAGACACAAACAGCTAAAAAATTTTCAATAGACATTTAAAAAATGCAGCACTTATTTTAATATATAAGAATGTTAATTTGAAGGTATCTTAGTTTTGCTAATAAATATTTTATAATTAATGGAATTTTATGATTTTTTAAATATATTTTATATGAGTTTCATTTATTAAAACTTTCTCTTAAAAATAAAATTCAATTCAATAAAAATAATATATAGAAATTACACTCTAGAATATACATGGCAGGCAATTGAAAGGCGGATTGCAAGTCTTTTTTAGCATCATTCATCTTCCTTTATTTTCTGAAATATCGATTCGATTTTTTTAATAATCTTTAGTTTAGACGCTGAGACTCAGTAAACATTACTGGTATCTTCTTGAAATAAATTTGTTTTCCAAATTTATGAGATTATATTTTCGAGTCTAATGATTTCGTTTCTCTTTTATATATCTCTTGAACACTTTGCAGTAGGAGAAAAAGCAAAAGAAATTTTATGTTATTTTGGAAATTTATTTAACTTCATTCCATTTAAATACATTTTAAAGAAAAAAAAATATTTTAATGCGAACATTATAATTTTTTCCCGTTAAATTAAAATATCCACGAGATTTTAATAAACGAATCATTTTTATTTACTACATTGTGAACCATAGTATTGATGATATGTAAATAAAAGTAATATACTTTACGCCAGCATTTAGATTTTTTGTTACACATTAAAAAAAATATTTACATTTGGATGAATTTCTGTGCATCTCCCAAGATATTTTTAAAAATCCATGAGGAGAAATTTATCATTAGCAATTTATTTAAAATATCCTTTTTAATTTTTAAAGAGCTTAAAAATAAACTTTAAATCTGTTTTTAAAAAACTGGCCAATTATTCAGAGCAGCGGAATTTTCATACTAACTAGGCACAGAAATGTAATTATGCGAATATCAAATCGTTTCAATCATGGAAAAATAGTAATTATGGGGTTTATATCCATTTAAGGATATCACATATAAAATTTGTTTGGAGCATTGAATATCTTTTGAAACTTGTTTAAAAAACAAATAAATGTTTTTCTGCGGAGACTTGAGTGCGAAAGAAATCTTGTTTTCGTACAATGAGACAAGCAGCGCATTGCTTCCAGCGATTGTCATTATTCTGTGAACTCTTTGTGAAATGGGACACTCACTGCATGTGATCAATAGGTTCTGCCACCGCCACAACTATTTGTGGGAGGTCTGTTCCAGGAACATCCATCAATGTGTAAGGGACTTTCTCTATGCGTGATTAAATTCTTGTTTGAGAGCATCCGTTGGACAGATTGTATCGATTGCTACTTTTTATCGTGATCCAAGGCCTGTAATAGAAATATCAACCAGTAAGACAGTATCAAGGATTCGAATTACACCCTTTTTTTGAAAAGTATTGATCACTGGTATTTGTGACTTTTTGATATTGGTTACGTAATAACCGCTCGTAAAATATTCGTCATCCCTTCTGTGGATGTTGTTCGGGAGCTTTCTGCAAATTGTAGATAAAATGAACAGACATCAAACAACCCCAGAAAACTAAAAGGAGAAAGAGAGCAAAATGCACTAGATGGAAGAAACACACCGGGCTCTTGTGAAATGAGAAACTCTCTGTTTGTGACCAATAAATCCTGCATCGATTGGGTTGGGAGGGGTTCTTTTCCTGGTACGTGCGTCAGTGTTTAAAGCACTTTCCCTATTCATGGCTGAATTTTTGCTCAATAGCTTCAACTGGACCGATCGTATCGATTGTTACTTTCTCTAGTGATCCAGGACATATAATCGAAATATCACCTGTAAAATCATATTAAGGATTTGAATCATATCTATCGTTGAAAAGTATTGATCACTGGTATTTGCGACTTTTTGATATTGGTTACGCAACATCAGTTCGTAAAATATTCGTTCTACGTGGTTTGAGATAAATGGATGGCTTAGTACTCAATAAGGAAGAAAATGCATGTTATAACATTGAGTTTTGGGTATAAAAACTTTGTCTTCTGGTGTTTGTGGCAAAGAAAGGAGTTCATAGAACTCCGGTCTATCCGATCTATCCACCCTGTCGTTCTGCCACATTAAGCCAGATACTCGGGAGTGTATTGTAGCATAAGGGAATATTATAATATAAAGAATTTTATTTTTACTTTTCATTTGGAGGAATTTAAATTCTTTGGGGAAAATAATTTTTATAGAAAAATCCTCGTTTAAATTTGTATTGTAACAACAACAAAAAAGAAAAGAACATGCCATTTAGGGCAAGTAGAAAGATGCGACTTCATCACTATCTGTAAATTTAGCCTCGATCTTCCTTAGTACTTTTATCATACATAAAAATATCAGAAAGTAGACAGAGCTGAGACGTCTATACTTATATCATTTGAATTTTTACTTTATTTCAATGTTTAATGAGATTTCTAAGAATTTCAAACAAACTGGAATGCGAATGAATAAATTTTCCAGTGTATCCAAGGTGAGAAACCCGTCCAATCCAAAGTGGATACTCGGGTATTTTCCAGTGTACATATGAGAACAGTTATCAAAGAGCTATGAGAATATTTGCAAAAATGACTAAAGAAAAACGGAGATGGAAATCAACAAATTCACCTCTGCAATCCACGTTTTCTCCTTCTCATCTACTACCATCTTTAGTCCAAACTGCCTCTCAAATCACATGATTTGTTGCAGACTTCTTGTTGCCACTTAATTTCCAACATTCTTTTCTGGGACATACAAGCTTCTTTTTGTACATCGTCGTTTGGCATTTCATTCTCTACTGAGTTACTTCAGTCGGGAAATTGTGTAGTGTAAATAAGTTTCGATTGAATGCCATGTAAATATATGCGTTTTAGTGTTTATTCAAGTGCCTTAAATAATTCAGGGCATAGTTTATAAATTATTGTTCATTATTATTGTCACTAAATGCACTAATGGAGTTTTGTGATAAATAATCCAATTTTTAAATTTCATAGTAACTTTAAAGTTGCTGTTCAATTGCATCCTCCTCCAAGTGCTATGGATCAAAATTCATACAGTTCAGAATTAGCTACTAGCGATAGCCGACATATCGCTGGAGTGTATGGATCCAATGGCTCAGAATCAAAATCGAGTTCATTAAATTCGAAACTTGAGCATGAATCTGCTGAAAGTCAAAGCTCTCAATCAAAAGGATCCCATTCCCCATCAAAATCTGTATGCTCTTCATCGTCTACTACGTCATCTGAAAATGTACCCTTTAAAAAAGAAGAACTGAAAGTATGCTTCAGTATTTTGATTTTTAAGTTTTTATATTAATAATTCTTTATTATTTATATTTATTGCCAAAATAATTTTTTTTCTTTGTATATATGTATTGATATATGTGGAATTAATGTTTAGATCATAATGTCACTTAAGATAAATATTTAAAATTTTTCATCATATTATAACTTTAACATTGTTTTGGCTATATAAACAAATTAAACAATTTAATAATCTTCAAATTATATTTTACTTCAAATGTCAAAATTTAGTTTTATCATTTTTATTTTTTCATTATAAGTGAATTTATTTGCTTTGTACATTTTAAATTTTATTAATTATGTTTAAAAATTCATTTCAACTAAAACAAAGAATTATAAGTTACTGATTAGCGATTAATTACTGTTTGTTTCGGTTAAGAGGCATGATATGAGTGCCAAGTAAGTAATGAATAAATATGCAAACCAGCTACTTTTTTATGAAATCAATTAAAAGAAAAGGAACTACTTAATTTTTCATTTTTTTTGTATTTGTAATTTAATTTTCAAATAATTTTTCATTTTTATAACATGCTTTGGGTATTGATTGTTTGAATAAATAATTTTCATTTAAATAACTTTATAACTTTTCATGTCTTTAATATATATATATAATTTACCATTATCATATATATATATTTCTCATCTCCCTTTTGTATTAGATTTTATATTCTTGTTATTATTTTGTTTCTGGTATTTGAGAATTTTTTTTTTATTTTCATTGTTTAATTTATGTTATAATTGTTCTTAGCTGAGTAGTCTAATTTGATGAATCTACTTTAAATAATGCTATCATTTAGATGAAAGTGCAGAATTGCCTACTGTTTGGCGTAGTTATCAAAATTGTCAATAAGGCACATTCTTCCATCTCGCCTATTGGAATTGTGACCTTCATGCATGGCACACTTATGACTATTAAAAAATGTACCCAAAAAACTAGTACCGTATCAGTGAGCGATTATGCAATTTATTATATCGTATTTGCCTAACTGAAGTCGGCATTTTCGTAGAAACTTTTTATTGGCCATATGCATACCATCCTTCAGAAGATGAGCTGTTTTAATCATGAATCCTAATCGTTATGAGATGTTTTGTTTCAACTTTCATATCAAGTATAAATAATTTTCTTTCTTGTATTACAGATACTGATAGTGTTAGATGAGTTAGCAAAATAGATGTTGTAAATATTTAGATGAATAAATATTTAGTTGCATGAGCAATGCTTTTATTATAATAAATATTGTATGATATTATGATTAAAAGTGAGTTCTAGTATTATAATAACGATATTATAAATGGCACTAATCTTAAAAATGTTTTAAAAAATTATCATTCTTCTAAATGAATACAACCTTTTTTAACTATGAATGATGAATAAAACTAATTTTATAAACTATGCTGTCTTATTTCAATAAAATTTCATTAGTATTTATTAAAATATAAATCAATGTTTTATGTTAGAAATGTTCAGTAAACAGTTTGTTATTGTATTATGATTTTGATATAAAGTGATTTTAAGATGTGTATTATTATTTTTAGTCATTGCAGGAATCCCATTTATCATATAGGAGTGATGAGCCACCTCTTTTACCAGGTGAAAAGTTCCATTCAAGAGGTAACTTCATTATCTTAAATTTTGAAATCTTCCTGTCAAATTTTATGACTTTCTCATTATTAGTACAGATTAGTGATGCAAAATACTCTGGTGCATATTTTTAAGTGTAAATACCCCAAATCAATATTTTTTTCGTTAGTTCTCTTCAAACAAAATACTTGTTTTGGTATGTAAAATGATATATATATATATATATATTGAGTGCAAAGAAAGGTAAATAAAATGTAAAAACATATGAGCTCTTTGTAATGTTTTAATTTTACTATAAAACTTCAGAATATTTAAACTGAATTAAAAAAAAAACACACCACTAAGTCATGTGTTTTACATAAAATGCTTGATTTTAATATCAACCATTTTGAATAGCAATTATTAAATGAGTAATAATGTTTTAGCTGGTATTTTTTAAGTGTTATTTTAATTAAATATAATGAAGAAATTGTTGTGATTGCTTTTAAAATGATAGAGCTAATAATAGACATTAAAATGAATTATACGTTATTTATAATTTTTGTTATTTGAGAGTTATGTTTTAGATTGATCTGAATCAGATATAAATATTTCAGGATCAGAATTGGAATTCTGTGATAGCTTGCATCTAGTATCTGTTTCTATGCCATGATATTTACTTCATCATTAAGTCTAGTTTTTATTTTTTATTTTGTCTCCTTGTCACATTATTGAAGCTCCCAGTTATATCATACATATACGAGCTTAACTACTCTTTCAGATTTCACACTTTTTCTTTCTTTCTTCTTTATTAATTTTTTTTAAACTTTAAATCCAACTGAAAGCATTGAAGCTTTTAACAGTTGTTACAAGGGACTTAAAATGTATAAAGTCATTATAATATAACGTCATTATAATATTAGAGATATATATAAAATCATTATAATTTTAGAGAAATTTTTCCATTACAATTTTAGATTTGAAGTCTTTTATCAATTTTTTCCCCATCATTTATCTTTTCCCTATAATGAATAATACCTGACTTAAGTCTAATACCATTTAAACTTCATAAATGAAAGCAAGCTCATCAAGAAAATCAAATGGTTCCAAATCATCTCCATGCATCTTTAGATTTAAAATCTCTGCAAGATGATTTGAATCAATACCAAATTCTTTCCTTTTCGTGAAGTTATCAAGAAATAACTTTTCTGCTACCTTTTGTAAAGGAAATTTTGTAAGTAATTTTAACCCTTTGATTGCTAACTGCTCTAAGTTGAAGCGCTTCAGATAAGTGGCGTGCAGCCGGAAGTAATGATCACTTTGGATTGAACTGTTGGCTTGCAGCCGATGCATATATGCAACCATAGGTCACACCAATGGTTTTTCTGCATGTATATATGCAAGAATTAACAAGACATTCTCTAAATTGTTAAACTGCTTTATTAATCAAATTAATTTGGGGAACATTTAACTAAATGCATTTAATTAACTTTACAACTGGTATAAAAATACAAACCATTTTTTTTTTTGAAGAAAATAAAAATTATTCCATTGTAAGTGCTATTTCGTAAAGTGAAAAAAGGAACATATTCTACCTTTGCATTTAACCTTTAGAGGCACAAATACAGTTTTCAGTTAATAAAAAGTTTTAGGAAGTAATTAGATTTATTATTATATATATCCTCTATTTTTTGAAGGTCATTGACTTCAAATTTCGAATTCAGTGGATGGTTATTTTCATTAATATCCTACATGCGAAAGCTGTCATAGGCCTTTTCTGATTCTGATCAAAATTGACTGATAGTAATCATGTAGCAAGTTTGGTTCTTTCTGACGCAAAACATAATGACATGGGTATTGTAAGGAGTGTACCAAAGCAGATCTGTGCTAAATAATTTATAGTAAGGAAATATTGAATGATCCTTGACCTTCACTTTTGTTTTCTGTAAATTGGAAGGAATATTATTGTTAGATTGGAGGGGAAATTGGCATGTTTTTAACAATTGCATTTGTGTTTTTACTCCGATACATTTTATATGCCATTATTCTGTGCCTTTGAGAGCTCTAGAATATTTTATTCTGAATTTCACTAGCAATTGTTTTCTCAATAATCTGATCTAAATTTTTTAAAAATTATTGACTGTATCTTATATATACAATATGTGTATGTGTATACCAAAAATTATATTAATCTGCATTCTTAAAATTATTCAATAACCATCTAATTTCAGATTTCGTCATAACTTTAAATTCTAAGCTGTGCAGGGTTTTAGTTTTTCCATTCTTCTAAGAGTCTAATTTATGTAATTTTAACTCTCCTACATGAATCTGCAATATCAAGAAAGTCCCATGGCTAAAATAAATGTTCACTTAACTCAATTTTGATAAAATTCCTGTTTAAATAAGCCCTGAATGTGCTTCTAAACTCTTTTTCGGATTTCTGCTTTATTGTGGCGAGAACATTACTCTCTGATCATGGATTTAATGAAGATTTTTTTTTAAGTTGCTAAAAATTAATCATTTTACTTAATTTAGAAAAAAGAAGAATAAACCTCTATTTGAAGTTAACTCCTGCCCCATACATTTACTAGAATTTTTAGTATATTACAAGGGGTATCCAGAAACTAAGTTCCATTAAATAATTACTTAAATGGAAAAGATATTAGAATAACACTTTTATTGCATAATGAAGTACAATGCTTAGATTATTTTTACACTTAGTTACTACCATTATTGAAGTATTTATCTTAGCAGGACACTAGTTGTTGTATGCCTCATTGTAGAAAGATAACACCTGCAATCATGAGAAAGTGAACGGGAAGTTTGAGGAAAATTCATTGACAGTGTCGTATTGATGAATCTTTCATTCTCCTTAATTTTCTCTTCAATTTCTATATACAGATCATTATCAGTTAGACTGCCACCTACTTCTTCCTTCATTGAGAATATATCCTTCATTGAAACTTTGTACCTATCTTTTTACTATCAAACTGCTCATCATGTTTTGTCCGTAAACTTCACAAATTCATTGGTGAATTTCAATTTATTTAGTGTTTCTACCATTACGAAAGAAGATGGCAGAATGTAACTCTGATGTAGGGGCGTATTCAATGTTTTTTTTAATGCTTCAAATCGTGCAGCCGACACCATACTCAGCAATCCAAAAATGACTTAATTTGCTTGCCAGTAAGTCAGTAAAGTGGACATGCATTAGTGAAATCACAAAAGTTGTGCTTTTTTTCCAAAAGTTGAAGACGGAACTTAATTTATATATAATATGTAATCATATATTAAAATCTTAATTTCCAAATTTTTATCTTAATTTAGCTCGTATTAATTTTATTCTAAAATATTCTTTTATTTCCTGATCCAATTCCACTTTTTTTATTTAATTAATTCTACATGCACTCTGCTCATTTCAGCATTTACTCACTCTCTGAGTGATAAAATAAAAATCCTTAATGTTTACAACTTTCTTTTAAAGATACCTAAATTTCCCTTTTCTAAGATTACACATGTCAAAGAAATCCCTATCAAAATCTCATAGTAAAATCACTAAAGGGAAAAATTTTAGTCTCTTTTGCTCTTCTGCTCTAGTGTTGCATTGGAAATACATGTCAGTTTTATCATTGCTTCTTGTGCAAATGCCACCTATGATGAAATAAAGTGAAGTTTTAAAATTTCAAAAGTTTCTTCTTTCTGTTCGGCCATGCAGCTGCTAAAATATTTTTCATTTTATATATGTATATATATATCATTTTGAGATGAAAATTAGTCTCCCAGTCACTGTTTACAAATACTCTTTCTTTCTTTTCTTTTATTGCAAAATATCCAGTTTGTTTTGTGGTATTTATCCTGGCTTTAGATAAATAATCCAAAAATATTTATTTATCCACTTTGTATTCCCTAGCCTGCATCACTAGTGCTGATGCTATCATGAACAGTACAAATTGTCATTCTTTATCCATTTTTCTCAAGAATTTGATGATTCTCTACATTTCTTATCTCTCCGCATCAGAAAAACATATTTTTGGCATTAAGTCTGTCTGTCTGAACTCAATAACTCAAAAAGACTTTGATTAGACAGTTGAAATTTGTTATATGGAATTATCGCCAAATTTGTTGAGTGTATCAAATTTGGAATGGTATGCATTCTCTGGGAGTCTTGTTTGGATGTAATTCAGCAACTGCAAAATGCAAAGAGCAAGGTAGATAAAATTTGGTACACCAGTTTAGCATCTAAAATGTAGATTCTTATCTAACTTTGAAGCAAATCTGTCAAAAATATTATCTGCTGGTCTATACTTTCATGTGTAAATGCAATTACACATAAACACAATGAAATTTGGTATGTACTTGTGACTACAACTATATTCTCATGTAAAGTTTCGGTGTCATTTGGCCTGCAAAAAAAGGCATCCAAAATATATATTGGGTTTAGTTAAAATGCTAGAATCATGAGAAAGACCTATATTTTCTTCATTCTATTTTTCTTCTATCTTTCACCGATATCATGCAGAGTATTTATGACCTTACCCAAGGTGCCCAATTTTATTTCAAGAAAGGACCTTCAAGACCTTTTTTTGTGAATATATGAGAAAGTTTTGAGACCACTGTTGCTGGTTATTGAATCATATTAAGCAATTTCATGTGTTATAAACGTATTTCCATGATTATTACTTTTTTTTTAATAACTTCATTTCTGATTGCTTTTTATAAATAATGGTTTGATTTTACATTTTTACAGACATTAAATATTTTTAAGTATTAAAAATTATAAAATTTTGGTGAATAGTGTATGATGAATTCATGCAAGTTTTACAATCGCTGATCATCAAATTACTTATGCTGTATTTATAAAGATATTAAAAAAAAAAAAAAAGAACATAGCCACAGAAAGGAAATTAATATCAGAAAAATTATCTCCTCCTTGAAAGGTCAGTGGACATGTGTTGATCAGTATTAATTTCTAGGTATTTACTCTGAAGTCTGATTATACTGCCATAATGGAGAGTAATTTTTGTTTTGCAGATATATATATATATAAATGATAGTTTTCTTGTCTTATTTCAAACTAATTTTATATTATAAACTTCTTATAGCTAGAGACGTCACTTATCTGTGTCCTTTTACTGGTCCAGTTAGAGGAACCTTGTTTGTAACAAGTTACAAGCTTTATTTTAGGAGTACTGACAAGGTAAATATAACATTTTATGTGTAACTTGTTTTTCTTACTGACAAGGTAAATATAACATTTTATGTGTAACTTGTTTTTCTTATTGTAGTTACTATAAACTCAGAATTTAAGGGAGTAATTAGAGCAATACTTTGTCTATAAAATAAATGCCTGTTAAATTGTAAATTATGACATAAGCACTTCTAAAATAATATTTTTGAAATTGTACTGAATAATGCCAATGTGAAGTATTGAATTTACATGCTTTATTTTTAACAGAATGCATCTTGCAACTCGATTATATTTAAACATTTTGAAATCTTTTAAATGTTATTTGAATTTTTTTTTATAAGAACACATAATATGCTAGTTTATATCAATTGTATTTTAGCTTTAATTGATCTATGTATGCAATTAATTTTAAAATGTTATAGCTAATTTATAATGGATATTTTTTTGTTAGAAAATGTCTCCATATTGGCATTTGAATTATTTAGTGCTGTGAAAGAATAAATTCAATTGCACCTTACATTGGAATTGGAATGCATTTTCGTAAAGGAAAATAGAGTAGTAATAATTTAAAAGCTAGTTTCTCACTATAAAAAGGCAAAAGAAAATGCTGTTCACACTGGCATAGATAAGAAAAATTTGTTTCATTTCATAAGTCTATAAAAATTTAGAATAATATTCTTGAAATTGTTGTATGTAAATTGATTTTATTTTATAAAATTTATTTAACAATTTTTAAATAACTAAACAAAATTTTAGGAGTCTCCCTTTATATTAGACGTACCACTTGGAGTTGTAAGCAGAATTGAAAAAGTTGGTGGCGCTAGCAGTCGAGGTGAACTATCTTATGGCATTGAATTGTTTTGCAAAGACATGCGTAATCTGCGGTTTGCTCACAAGCAAGAAAATCACTCTCGGCGGGACGTTTTTGAAAAACTTCAGCAGTATGCATTTCCTATTTCAAACAAATTACCACTATTTACCTTTGAATATGAAGGAAAGTATGTACTGAATGGATGGACTGTATATGAGCCTATTGCTGAATATAAGAGACAAGTATGTACACTTGATGACAAGTGATATAAAATTAGCTTATATTACTTGTATTGTTTTCATCTGTAAATTGACATAATTCTTCTTTGGTTGTAGGTACTCGTGTTTTATACAGTGGTGGCCAACATTGTGGACAATTTGAAAATCGTTATGTTTTCTAACTTTGTATGCTTATAGAAAATTTAACTTTTCACAAAATGCAAACGCTTGCACATCATTTTAAAGAGAATTTATTGCTGACTTTAATACAAAAAGCAAAATTCAAATGTTTGCAATACAAAAAAAGTTGAGCGGCAATAATTAGCAAGATATATTGGATGCTGATGACAGCAGTGAATTATTAGTATTTAGTAGGGTAGCCTTTATTTTTTATTACAGCTTCACACTGATATTTCATTGAGCTGACAAGAGTTTTAAGCTCTTCCTTCGTTATTGCATGATGCCAGGAAACAATTATAGCTTCAATTAATTCTCTTTTATTTGATGAATGCTTCATATGCCCAAGAGTTTTCAAACAGTGTCATAATAATTTTGAGGTCGGGACTGTTTCCTGGCCATAGCAATTCAGTGCTGTTTGTACTAAACCACTCTTTCGCTATTTTTGCTGTGTGGCAAGGAACTGATCCTTGCCGAAAAATAAATGATGCATTGTCAGGAACCTGAATGCAGTCAGGATGTAGCTCTTCGCTTATTCTATGTCTTACATATTTTCGCCATTACTACCAAATAACAATATCTTTGTTTCATCACTCCTTATAACTTGTTACCACTGATCATCTGTCCAACTAATTCTGTTCCTTTGCCCATTGTAATCTTTTTATATGCTGCTGTAAATTGAGATAAGGATATTATCGTTCAATTCTACCTTTTAGTCCAACATCTAATAATCTTCTCATAATTGTTTTTGAACTGCCTTATATGTCAGCATCATTCAATTGACTTTTGATGGCATTCTTCTATCTTGAAGACTTAGTCTTTTTATTCTTCTGTCATCAACAGATGTGGTGCACCTTTTTTAGCCATTTCCTGCTTTGTTTTTTATTGAATTTGTCTCCTGATATAGTAAACAAAACTTTTGGATTCCAGATGTAGTCACTGAGAAAACCAACTTTCTTGCAATTTCAGTATAAGAAAAACCACATTCATGTAACACACTAATCTTAGTTCTCTTTCTAGGTGTCCAATCTATTCATTTATTTGATGCTATTGCTTCTTGACTAAATATTAGAAATATTTACAAAAATTCCAACTATATATAAAAAAGTTGAACAAAATTACTAACTTGCAATTTGATTACATAAAAAAAAAGTCTTCCTTCTACAGAAAAAAGCACAATAATGACTTCTTTCAACTTTAAACATATCAGCTTCTGTTAGCAATTATTAACATACGATTGGTTCCCAGAACAAGAACAGCGATTTGTTAGGAAAGAGAAATTACAATCCATCACTGTGTTTGTTATTTAGATTAAGTAAAAATAACTTTTTTGTGTTGCAAATATTTGAAATTTGCTTTTTGCATTGAAATCACCATTAAATTCTCTTTAAAATAATATATAAAAGTTTGCATTTTGTGAAATGTAACATTTTCTATAAGCATACAAAGTTAGAAAATTAAACGATTTTCAAGTGTCCCAATTTTGACCACTATAGTTTTTTATACCCCCTTTTTTAAATTGAGGAATAAAATTTCTTGAATATTTTATGTATGAGTATATTTTAAGAAACCAGTTGCCATATTTAAGATTTTGATTTAACTATTGTAAATTTCATTTAATTATTTACAGTTTATTATACAAAATTGAACAAACTGCAGTTTATAATATGTTACATTTAGATGAAATATCCATGGGCAATATAATTTGCAATAGGAAACCAATTTCTTTTCTGGTAGGAGTTTGTTTTGAAATGATTTTCAAGCTTAGGAATGTGATCTACACTACAAAACGTTAAGATGCTTTGTTTGTATTTTGCAAGAAATAATGGAAATAATTTTGAGATCAGAATACTGCTATATTTAAATAAGTTTAATAGTATCAGAAATTGAATTTTTTTAGTCTTTGAAACAGAATATTTCTTTCATATTGAACTGTTATTCATGTTGAATTATTATGTGATTGTATTTATTATAATCAGTGTTTCATGTATCTAGAAACAACTTCAAAAATTAATAACTTGTAATTGAATGATGATGTAATGATGCCATTTATACGGAAAACATGAAAATGAAGCTGATTTTTTTTTTTTTTTGTCTTGAAATCAGAATTTGTTAGAATAACTTGCAATTTAAGCTGCCTGGTAGTGGCTCTTGCTGAAACAATGCATTGTATGGGATCAGACATTGGCTAAATTAATAAATGCTCTGTATGTCATCCTCCATTGAGGAAAACAGCTGTCTGTTCAAGAGCTACTTTTTACCATAGTGTAAAACAACTCTTATTTAGGTCATATTCTGTCTTGCCAACAAACTTTCTTGCCTAATAATGGGATTTTAGAGATATAAGATGTGTACCTTAAATGTAAGAAAAACTCCATGCCTGTATTACTTAAAAGTAATTCAGAAATTAAGTTTAAATCCATTATGTTACATGAATTAATAACTTGCAGATCGAAGAAACCTAAGAAGGGGGGGGGGGGACATTCTATGTATAATGCAAATATGAATTTAAAAAAAAAATTCAGAGTTGAAATTTTCTTTTATGTTTTGAAAAAGCAATTATTACTTAAAACCTCTTTTGGAAGTGGTCTTTAATTGCATAGTTGTATCCATTTTGTTTATATTAAGGTATGTTATGAATATTGACTAAGTCATAATTCCTTTAGTTGAAAAGAAAATTCTTTAATACTTTGATTTTGCATTAATGAAATTTAACTGATGTTTGAAATGTTAAACATTTTCATTGATAATATTGATAATTTTTCAAGATTCCCAAAGTAATAACAATATTTTGCCAATAAGAATATTGAGAGTGAGAATGATAAATAATCATGACTAAAAATTTTTTATTTTGTTAAATTAATACAAAAAAAAATCTTTTTTTCCCCCCCTTTCTAGGGACTGCCTACAGAAAGCTGGAAGATTACGAAGATAAATGAGCACTATGAACTTTGTGATACTTATCCAGCCATTGTAAGATGTTTTTGTTATTTTTACGTTATATATGCGTTTATAAAAGCATATTATAATGGATTGTTTTTACTAAGCTTTCGTGCACAATCAAAATGTTAGCTTGTAAAACATAATACTATATCCAGTTTATTTAATGATGTAATTGTTTGTGTATTTATGGACATGGTACATATTATTACATGCTGTAAAAATGTGTCTCATTTTAGTAGTTTTTATATTGTATTGCATTAGTGTTATATAGGATGTTGTTGATGTCTGCTTCAAAAACATACTGCTACTGTGATTGTCATGTGGTTCTGACTCCCCAAAAATGCCTGTATTTCTCTTTATCATTGTAAATTTGGATTTGATATTTAATTAATGATATTCTGATATTTTTTTTGTGGAAAATAAGATATTCATGTTTGTTAAATTTTGAATGTTTGTATGTCATGTGTCCGAAAACTGATTCCATCTGTTCATTTACTTCTATTTTAAAAATTAGTTGATCAATTTTCATGCTTAAAATTCTTCAGATATTGGACTGTATGTATAAAAATATTTTTACTGCTTGGATAGAAAGAATAGAAGTTTACTTTAAAAAAAATAAAAACTGAGGAATGCTTTTTTTAAAAAAATTTCTTCAAGGTGAGGGAATTATATATATTTTTTGTGCATGAGATTCCTTCCTAAACTATGCATTAATTCAGAAAATAATTTCTTCAGGAATATTCCAATTTATGATTTTTTTCATTGCAAACACACTAAGTTGAGAACTTGTTTTTGCTCATATATTATTTTAATAATGATTAATTAACATTAGTTTTTTATACTTTATATTGATATGATCTGTAATTTTCAAATTTTGCAGAATTTCAATAATTAAAAAAAAATGAACGTTTTACTAAAAGCTGTTTTGTGCTGCTCTGTAACAGATTCTTAAATTGTGGGGTCATTAAAAAAGCTATTGGAATGTCAAAAATTCTAAGTAAATCAAAATAACGTAAAAAAGGGTCCTTGCAAGTTAAAAGATTTAAAGTTTACTAAGCAACAATTTTTATTGAATTTTCTCTTAGTTATTATTAATTAATGCTTCATTTTCATAAAAATATTTGGGGTGCAAAACTTTTCATCTGAAAAGAGATAGCATGTGTAAAATGTTTAATTTTATTATCAGCTGTATCATGAAAGATTTTGTGCATGCTTATTCCTTGGTTGAGTAAAGGAAATTTTCGATCGTGTTTATCCTATAAACAATCCAAAAAAACTAATATTTGAAATTATTTTATTCAACCTTCATTATAATTATGCAATTTTTTTTCAGTTAGCTGTGCCTGCAGCTGCAACGGATGAAGATCTAAGAGCTGTTGCAAATTTTCGTAGTAGAGGCCGCATTCCTGTAAGTAACCAAACTTATTGAGATAATATATTTATAACAAAGATATGAATATCTGATTATTGCTTAAATTATTTAATCTGTTAATGCCCAGTAGCTCTATCTAGAGTTGTATATAAACCATCTTGATGAACGTTGATGTAATTAATGGTTATAATGTAAAATGATGCATTGAAACCAATAAAATGTTTTGTTCTGCAGTGACGTTAACTGATATAAGACCTATAAAGTGCATTATAATAACACATTTATATTGCTTTTCCTTATTTTGTTCAGATTCTTAAAAAGTAAAACTTCATTATTAAAATATAATTTTTAGAACTCCTTTAACATATTTTTTTTCTCATCATTGTGAAGCAAAATTCTAGGTGCTGATAAAGCGAAAGTTATTGAAAATGGAATTAATAGTATTAAGTTGAAGAACATTCTTCATTTTTTTAAAGAATTTTTTTGAGGGGTTGTAGCAAGCAAACTATTTTTCTGGTGAGTGTATTTCTTTGCGATACGTTTCTCGCTTCACTCCAACACATTCCTTTTGTGAGCTTTCAATGATGTAGTTGAATGTATTTAATATTCCAAAGTACTCTATAATGTTTTGTTATTCGTCCTTTCTACATTTTTAAAGAAATAAATGCATTGTTATCAAAATCCATACCCATGATTTAATTTTAAAATAATATATGATAGCAAAGTGTTGTCTAGGTTCATTAGGATTCTGAGTGAAGGAATTGGAAGGAAGGATTCCAAAATCGAAAACGCTAAAATGAAAAAGATAAATATCCTAGAGCAAAAGGGATAAAATTTTTATTTTGGCATTAAAAATCTAAAAAGATTGAACAATGTGATATCAGCAATAAAACTAGAAATCAAAAAGATGCAGTAGAATTAGGTTTTGATGCTATTTCTTATATGAAGAGTATTCTCACATGCTGTAATTTTTGCCGACTGAGGTTGGCAACTGAAAATACATTGATCATGTTCACATAGGGTTTTTAGCTGATCAGTGCTGGTAGGAAGTGGCAATGCTTATTTGGCTGATTTCAGTATTGTGTAACTTCGTTTATTGCAGATCTAGACATTGCTTCAAATTGATAAAATAATTTAAAACATTTGACATAAAAATTACTTGAGCAGATGAAGTCTAAAATTCTGAATATAAGAGAAAAATTTGCATAATGTTTTTAGTTGCAACCTACTTGATTGACATAATTTAAAAAGTCTAAAATTTATATGTTGGCAATTGATCTCCAAAATATATTTAATAATAAATGTAATGAAATTGTTTTTTAATATTTTTCCAGTAAAATTTTTGCTTTTTTGTGAGGTTTCCTCTAAAAATTATAATGCAGTATACAAAGGTAAGTAATAAGAAAAATAATGTTTTATATGTATTTGTCTAGAAGTCGAAATTTTTGGCTATTTTTAAAAAATATATTAAAAAGGCAATTGTAGATGACATTAATTTTCAAAATATTGGTTTTTCTTCTTTTCTTTTTCTGTTTCGTATATAGAATGCCAGCTTTACGTTACAAAATTTTTGTTTCCATCTATAAAAATTATGCAATTATTTCGTATACCCTTATTATATGCTAAATGCTTATATATAATCTGCAAATGCACTATATACTGCGTCTATTAACAAATGCATCGTTTAATATGTTCCAGAAAATAAGCGTTTATATTTATTCTACTTGTGTGCAAACTTTTCAAATGTTATTAAGATTATTATTCTTTAAACAATTACTCAATGTTAATTTTGTCAAATTTAAGTAAATATTGTCATAAAATTAATGAAGTTCTTATGATGTGTTAAATACACACATATATCCCACAAATTCATAGAATTCTATCAATATCTAATTATTATTGCATATTAATATGTTTATATATTTAAGGATTAATTATTCTGCACCATGTCAATTGTATGTGATTAGTATTAAGAAATATATATTTTAATACTGTCAAATGAAAAGCTTCTGCTTGTTATATTGAAATCCAAACCCATTTAATCTAAATCTGTATAAACATTTCATTATGTACTGCCCGACAGTAAACTATAAGTGTTGTTCTGTATTTACACTGACTACTGAAATTTCTATTTCTGTGAAATTGCATGTTTGCGGTTTCAGCTAATAAATATAATGTTTTAAGAATTTAAAATAAAAAAAATATCTTTAAGATTGCTAATGATATCAAATATGGTAATCAAGAGTAATACCCGAAATAAAGGATATTTATTTAGTTTATTAATGATTCTAAAATTTTGTGTCAAGAGGTTGGAAATGTTGGAGCAAAAACTCTTGAGTACAAAGCATCATAATCTTATAAATTTATTAGTGTGAGTTATGTTTCTCAACTAAAATTTATCTGTAACATGCTTAATAGATAAGGACTTTAAAATTATATCGGATAATAATTGCGTGTTGATATTTTATTGAGGTGATAAGTTACTGGAGCATATAAAAAATAGCAATATAAAGATATTTAGAACCAATGTATAATTCTGTTAGTTTATATTTTATCTACTAGTAACAATGGGAATTGGCGTAACAGATTGTCATATAAATCCTATGTGTATGCTTAAATCAAAATATTGATATTGTTGATAAAAATAATTTTAGTATGAAATTTGTAATATAAGTAAGATAACAGGAAAAGCTGATCCTAACATAAATTAAAGTTTTGGCATTCTTAAGGTTCTATTCAACTTGAATCATTTGGCAGTGCAAACTATTTCATAGTATTGTTGAATTGTTTTCCTAGCATGTATTTTCATAAAAAAATAATGATGTATTTTATATATTTTCTCAATTCAAAGTTAAATAGGAAAATATAATTAATAAGTTAAAAGAAATTAAGAACCAAGAGCGGCATGAAACTTGTGAATGAGCAATTTGATAGCTTGTTAATTCGAGTATATTTCTTGAGAGGGAGGGCATCATTCCTTATAACAGTGGACATTATGATATAGCTGAAAGCACGAACCGTATACTTCTAAAAAGGGATAGATCTTTGTTTTGCGAAAATGAACTTCAGTAAAATTGATAATACTGCTTGCAACATTGTAACATTTTGGTCTTATCATTCTTTTAATGTTTCGTTGTTTTACTATTTCTGACATTCTTTCTTGTTTTAATAATGTACTTCCTTAACCGTATATTCATATTCATTTCTAATTCTTTGCATAGAAAAGTCCAAATACTTTTACTAGTTGACTTTTCAAGTGTGAAATGCCATGCTCAGTATTTCTTTTTATCTGTATTTTCATTCATCCTTTTTTTTATAGGTATTATCTTGGATTCATCCTGAAAGTCAAGCTAGTATTACTAGATGTAGCCAGCCTTTGGTTGGAGTTAGCTCAAAGCGGTGCAAGGAAGATGAAAGATACATTCAGATGATTATGGATGCAAATGCCCAGTCACATAAGATATTCATTATGGATGCTCGTCCCAGTGTCAATGCAGTTGCAAATAAAGTAAGCTGTACCAATGCCATGCAGTTTTTAAATTAAGACATTGCTTTTGTTCCATCTTTTTTTTCGAATTATATTGGGATACAGTAGTGAAATATAAGTATATTTTGATTTACTTGATAGGAATCTAGATATGTAACTCATATTTTAATCTAGGTTTTTGTAGACCATAATTTTATTTTTATTTTAATCGCTCAGAAGTAGTATATAATTGTTTTTAATTGGTTGATGTTATTGTACGCAATTTTTAACTGCGAAAGTTATAAACTAAGACATTTAGATTTATTAGGTAAATTGTCTTGTGATAAAACTATAATTATTGTATAATTTAAAGTCTGTATAATCGGTAAGCTTTTAATTTTGCATTTACTTATATCTATTGATTTGCTAGGTTTTCATTATGGTTGGTATTTATTATTCTATTTTTTGATTGTGTAAATAATAAAAATGATAAAATAAGTGTGAGATTTGAAATGGAAGTTTAATGCATAAAATTCTGTCTACTCAGGGGGTACAATTGATTTTCTTTTATGTAGCCAATTAAATGTTTGTTAACAAAATTCTGATTTAGGAAGAAATGTTTCTTATGTGAAAAGTCAGATGACACTATTGTTGTACATATCATTGTAAAGCTAAATTAAAATATTTACCACCAGATATTTTATTACAAATTTTCAGACTTTATATTGCTTTCGGTTCTCCCTTTTATTTTTGCATCTCATTGTTAAGAAATTTTTATATAACATTTGAAATTTTTTTATATGTAGTTCAATATTCAGAATGTATTTATTGTACTGAAAATAAATGCTTTTCTTAGAAATTCAGCACATTTAATCACTTAGAAAATCTGAATTACTTATTAAAACCTTGTATCATGTGTATTGATGGGTGATTTTTTTTGTGATAAACATATGTTACACTGATGCATAATTTTAGAATTTTCTTTTGTTTATTTTCTGCAGGCTCGAGGTGGTGGGTATGAAAGTGAGGATGCATATCAAAATGCTGAATTAATTTTCTTAGACATTCATAATATTCATGTCATGAGAGAAAGTTTACGGAAGCTCAAAGAAGTTTGTTTTCCATCCATTGATGAAAATCACCTGTTGTCAAGCATTGATTCAACTCATTGGCTTGAACACATACGTTTTATTATGACTGGAGCTTTGCGTATAGCACATAAAGTAGAAAGCAACAAAACATCAGTTGTAGTACATTGTAGTGATGGTTGGGACAGAACTTCCCAAGTATGTTTTTCATTATACTTTTGAATTTTGTAATTTATTTTATTGAAATTGCATAAAAATTGTTTTATAAAAAAAGTCATGGTCTAGGACTAATTCATATAGCAATTTTTTTAAATAGTTGACAAGTCTAGCTATGCTGATGCTGGATCCCTATTATCGGACATTAAAGGGATTTGAAGTGCTTATTGAAAAAGAGTGGATAAGTTTCGGTCATAAATTTTCCCAAGTAAGTAGCCCGAAGATGCATGTTTTGCTTAGTGTAGGTTTTTCATTAGAAATTCTATTCTTTCATTATTACAAAGAAATCTTGCCATGCGGCACTTTCTAGACTGGATCGTTTACTCATAGAAATGAAAATGTATTTAACAGAGTAACTATTTTAGAGTGTGGTGCGGATTTTCGTTATTGCACGTTTCCTCTATTAAACGAAAAAAAAAAATGTTACAATTGTTATGTCTCATTTGTTAAAGATTGTAAATTGAAATTTTAATGCCTCAAAGATTTTGAAAACATATTGTAGAGTCAGATTGAAAGTCTGAAAACAAGAGGAAAACCAGGAATTAGTTTTCTGGCTTTTTTTGAAATATTTCTTAACAGCTTGTACAACCTTTCATTTGCATGATTTTGATTGGCATGTGTTAAGAAGAGTTTCAAAGAATTTTTCCTTGAAACAATGTATTTTGTATGACTTAACTAGTAGAAACACTATCTGAGATGATATTCAAGTCAAGACTATCAATTAATAATTTGTTTTCACAAATAAGCATTTATTTTAGGGGGAGACTGTAATTGAAAAGGGCAGTGAATCCAGCTTCTTTAAATTTAATTAAATAATCTATAATGATGAGGAACTAAAATTAAATTACATTAATGAACGAGTTGGAAATATAATTATATTTTACATAGCAGCTTAACTCATTGATCATCATAATGTTTAAAACAATTGTAATCTCTTTAAGTTGTTTGTTCTGAGTTTGAAATTATGAGTATAAAGGATTATTATTATACCTGTTGGAGACAGCAGACTAAAGAATACTAAGGCTTAACATTTTAGAATATTAAATTTATAACGAAACTAAATTTTCTGATATATTTTTTAAAATGCAGAATTTATCAGAAAAATAATTGTGAAGTCAACACTAAACTGATGTTGATAATATGAAAACATTTGTTCTCGTCTTTATCCTTTTCTGCAATAAAAGGCAAAATTTTCGTGTAATTATTAACTTTTAAAAGTTAGGAATATGTTAATGTATCATTAAAATTAAGCTATCACCTAAAATTTTATTGATAATAATGAATGGCTTTTAATAAATACTTTAAATTAAAAAATAATTATATTTTAATACATAAACTCTCAGTTAATTTAAGTTTAATGTTTTCTGTACTAATCGAATATTTTAATTAAAGCGTATTGGCCATGGAGATGACAAACATTCAGATGCAGATCGTTCACCAGTGTTTGTACAGTTTATTGATTGTGTGTGGCAAATGACTCGCAAGGTAAGTTAATTATTTATAATTTGTTTTAGATTTTTCTAATATATGTACTTTATGGTTGAAATTTATGTCAGTAAATTGTATTATGTAATTTTGTTACCTAAAAGCACTTTTAACTTTTATGTTGTTGCTTTTGAATTCAAAAGCTTATAATAACTTATTTACAAAATAATTTAATATATGAATAAGTATTTTAAATAAGAATTGTATAAGGAGCATATTAATAATATACTTCAGATTTGTATCGTAACACTTGTTTAAAACTGCTTAATCTTGCATGCTTAATTAGGATGTGTAGCATCATGAAAAGTGCTTAGATTTGGAAGCCATCTTAAAGTACTTTAAAAGTGCTCAATTTTGGAAAGAAAGTCTTTAAAAAGTGTTTAATTATTTATTTATTTATTTTTGAGAAATGTAAAGAAATTTCTTTTTTTTTTCCTCAGACGTTAAATACAATAAAACGCAAGTATAGACGTAAATCTTTGTTTATTAGATATATCATGAAATAAAAATGGCGAAAGATAATTCTGGAAAAGAATCCATCGCAAGGTAGATCCAAGGATGTCAATATATGTTAAGATAACGCTCAATGGCATTTTCTCTCTTTTCTTCACCGATATACACCGTCGTATATGGAAATACAGGAAATGATTAATCCGAAGTGGCAGTGTGAAATATAGGCTATGCGAAGCTAGCTGAGACTCTAAAAACGTTCAGACTTCTTTAATTTTTGTCTCAGATAGGGAAAAATTTATCTTAATTATCCCTGGTAAGTTTATACGTTCTTAACAGGAGTGTTGTTCGTGTCCGCCCCACAAGGGGTCATGGTCTGCCCAACAGAAGAGGGGCACATTCCATCCGAAATAGGCGAGTTGTATAATGATTCCCTAACGTTTTCTCCAGATCTTTATTTATCTTCTAGTTGAATAGTACATTATGCGAACAGGGTTTAAAAATATTTTTGTAGATAAAATTTTCCCCCCTTTGTTATAGTTTGGACGTTTTCAAAAGAAATAGTTACCTCCACCACTGAAAAAGATATCTTCAAATAATATAACTCTGTTTGCTTAATTGGCGCTATTTTAAATTTAACCAAGCTTAGTTCAAGCATAGAAATTATATTTGACTTTCAAATTAAAAATCTAATTCTATTATAACTTAATTGATATATCTCAGTAACTTCCTTTAAACAACATCTTAAAATTTTTCTTACTACTTTAATCTCAAAGTTATGTCATTTATATGTTAAAATAATATAAATGTTAATATTATATATTTTATTTCAAATATTTGCAAGTAGATAGTGCAGGCGTTCATCCATTTCCAGATAATCAATGGGGCATTTCACATTATAAAATAGGGGGCATTTTAAATTGTAATAAATATGATGTAACAAAACAGACATGACCACAAATGGGGAAGCTTGTTATGTTTTATTGGGAAAATATGATATATCAGCTTATAGTGATAGTAGGTCGTAATGATATTAATGAAGTTGAAATTGTCTTTTTGAATACATTTTAAAAAGCGATTTTAATATGTGATACAAATCTTATTTTTTAACCTACTGCTATGCTTTATCATGAAACTTTGAAGCCTATTCTGAACTTTTGTAGTGCACATATAATTTTTAATAATTCTAAATATATTGGGATTTTTTTTTTTTTTTGCCTGTAATTTTTATCCATTGATAATTTTCACCCATATGATAAAATGGGTCAGCAATTTGAGAAATGAACTATAGCAATTGTAATCTTTTTCCAGTTAGGTTCAACTTGTTTTCATCCAAAAACATGATGCATATTCTCTAGATCAATTTTTTTTTAAATAATTAACTGTTGTTCATTAAGAATGAGGCGATGCTTAGGAGTTTTATGATAATAAGAAGAGAAACAAGCTCATGAATTTAACTAATATCAGTCTTAATAAAATTTCGCTGAGCTCTTATCAATGCTTATAGTTTTTGGAACATAGTGAATATCACATTTAACGACATATGCTGTTTGAGGACTCTATACTGACTCATCATTCGAGGTTAAATCCGTTTTCTCCAATTAAATTTTGCTTTAATTCTTACCATTTTTTTTTTATTATTTCGGTTGTGTATTTCACTTTCTCCTTATCGTCATTTCACTCTCTACACATTCTTCCAGAAATGCTCTCTATACTTTATACACCAATTCAAAAGAATTAAAAAAGGAAAGAAAATAAAGTGCCATTATATGGTTGGGAAAATCCACAAGTGGCTGAACTATCAGATCTTCGTGCTTTTAAAAGTTTTTATTGAAAAGTGGAAATGAAAACCCTGTTGTCAGTCAGAGCTATGTCACTATTAAAAAACATATTATTAACACCCTTTTATTATCAAAATAGGCATTTTCTTACTACACTGCAACTGAATGCACACTGATGTGCCCTTGACCCCCTTACTTTTTAAAGATCTAAGTCTGGTGTTGTAACTTCTGAAAAGGTTTCTGGTAAAAGATGCATTATAGGAGGGTCGTGTTTTGAATTGGTTTTGAGAATATAATAAGTTTTCTTCTCCCTCAAATGATGTAGTGATTTTCGCTTTGATTCATATTTTAAAAAAATGGTGGAATAGGTTGAATTGTCAAAACAATTGATTTTAAAAGTGAGGAATTCATGAGTCAAACGAATATTATAGAGAGAAGAAACGAAAAGAAGAGGAATTCAGTGAAAATTTGAAAAGAAAAAGAGAAACAGATTATTTTAATTAAAAGCAAAACAGTTTAAAATTCTTGAGGTAGCTGATACAGAGAGTTAAGGAAAAAATTGCTAGCCTCAAACTTTTACAAAAGAAATTTTAAAACTTTATAGTTCACTTAAATTAGGAGAGGTTGTTTTGAACAAAATGTTTTTATTAGTATTTAAATAATTTTAATATTTCAATTTTGAAATTAATAATTAGTTCATTACTATTTATAATTTTTTTTCAATTTAATTGTAATAGTCAAGCTATTTGTAACTTGAATTATTATTTATAAATTAGTATCTGCTCTCTATAATTACTTATAATAATAAATTGAATTAAAAATCTTATGTTCATTTATAAAAGCATAAATTTTTGATAGGAGCATTTAATTTTTTATGATTTAAAAAATAAAATCAAATTAATATTTATGCAATTTTTCTTATTTAAATCTTTATTAAAATATATATTACATAAGTATAATTATACTTATTTTATATTTATGCTGCAACATTTTAGTTAGTACTCATGCAGGAAGCACTGATTAGTTATTGAACTATTTTAAAGTTTTGAGCAAAGATCATAATAACCTGTACAGTTAATATAATTTACATTGTGATTGTGCTGCAAAGAGTAGTTTTAATGTTTCTTAGAATTTTTGTGCAATTTCTAACATTTTTTATATATAAGAAATATAAATGTATTGTTTTAATTGATCTTTTTCATTATGTATATATCATATTAAATAATTGGTAAAATTATTTTTATTATGTATATTGTACACATTTTGTGATTCTGCAGTGGGTGAAAGCCTGGAAACTTAATACAATTAGTAACTGTTAATCAGGGAAATGTAAATTTAGTCAGGAAATTTTCTCTGACTAAAAAGTCTCTGTAGCTACCCTGATCGACCAAATGCAATAATATCACCTGTCTTCAAAAATATTGGGGCTTTGGTACTAAGACTTTTTTTATTTAACATCCTCCAGGAGAGGTATTGAGGTGTGAATAGTAAATCTCATAATGTCTCTGGAGAAATAAAGAAAAGTAATAAAAGTTACCAACAATAAAAAAAATCTCAAGTTTCTTTTCAAAGTAAAATTTCCCCACATGATATTTTTTGTCATGATAGGGAGAGAAATAGCATCCTCAGTAGAGAGAAGAGGGCATGACTTTCGAGATGCAAGTGAATTCTGGCTCATTAATTTTTAAAATTGTAAAAATTTAGATAATTTTTTTTTTTTTTTTGTTCAAATTCTAAACTTGTATTTTAAAATTATAGTGATAAAAATCTGTCCGCATTATCTGATATTGACAAACTAAGTTTTCTGAACCAATACAGAATTGGTGATTGATTGTGATTCTTTTGATTAATTTACCTAAATGCATGTGTCAGGGAATGGTACATTCTCTGTACATTAGTTCTCTCCCTAAGATCTTCAGCAATTAATTTTTTAATCTATATTTATCGGTTATGCCCAATTTACTGATTTTATAAATTTCTGATGTTTGTAACATTTTACATATATTTGATGGATACTAATCAATATCTCTTAAATCAAATTTTCAGAATGTTTATTTCTTGTATGTTATTAAGATAATGTTTTCAATAAATAATGAGGGTTGATTCTACCATTAAACATAGTTACAAACGTTTTAGAATTTGCTTATTATATTAAAATATTTTGATTAAAATATGAACAGTTGTTTCTTTATATCAAGGATTGTTTCTACAATCAGTTGATTCGAATTCATTAATTAATTCCATATTCATTCAGATTTCGAAAAATTATTAGAAATAAATTAAAAATACACGAGCTGTATTGAAAGTTTCTTGAAATATTTTTTTATACCGAATAAATTATTAACTGATTTCTTAAAGCATTTAGTTTTTTATTCAGTTTTAATATATACATGATCGAAAAAAAATTGTTCTCTTCTAAAATGTTTTAGTCTTCCTATCTTTCTATATCTGGGTTGATATTTCAGATTGATGCATTCTTCCAAATTAACTGTTTGTAATTTGTTAATGTTAAGAAATGTGAAAAAGTTACTTATATAAAAGCTAATTTAATTTTTTTGACTGACAGTTTTCATTTCTTTTTCCTTTTTGGTTTGACAAAAAAAAAAGTTATTCTTTACTTTACAATTGAAGGTGTTGGACCAATGGAGAAATAAGCATTGGAATTTAAAAAATAATTAATATTTAAAAATAAGAATTCTTTTTAATGAAAACTGCATTATTATGAATTAGAAGAAACTCTGTGCCTAGAAAATGTATGGGTCTATATATGAATGTTTGTACAAAGGTTCCTAATTTTTGTAACATCTTCTCACTGTACATCCAGTTGATCTTGTTCAGTTGTATGGTAATTAATCGGGATATGAGAAACTTGCTATTTATATTTTTTCTACTTTTAGTGTTGTAAAATAGATACTTGTTTTTGATATATTGGTAAAATTGCCACACTTTTTCTTAATGTAGATTTTGATATTATTGTTTAAATTTGATAGTTTGTATTTCTTTTCCTAAAGTTGAGTTTTGAGGTAAAATAATATTTTTATTTTTGTATTTCTTTTCCTAAAGTTGAGTTTTGAGGTAAAATAATATTTTTAAATAATTATCTGGAAATAAATTTTAATGGGTCCTTCTATTGTATTTTAAAATTTCTACAATATATAGTTACTCTGATAGCTTTGTGTTTTCATGGCTTCAATGACCTCTGATTGGCATATTATTCTTTAAGACCAGGAAGAATTTTTGATGCCAGGTTCATTCATTAAATTAACCAATCATAGTGAATATTCAGTTGTTTGATCAACTTATGGTATAACTAATGGGGAAATCATGTATCTTTAATAAGTAATGAACAGTATTTTTTTTATAGGCACTCGTTGAAATCAGGTAATGAGTTGAGTATTTAAAAATAACACTCACTCTTCAGGTTGCTATATCCATGCTTATCTAGGTTGAGTTAATTTTTCTAAGTATTTGATAAAATTGTGAAACTTCTGAATGTTTAATTTTTCAAAATATTCTGTAACAGATGAAGTTATATTTTCGTAGAAATTTTTCCTACGAATTTCCTTCAAAATTTTTTTTTCTTTTCTAGTTTCCTAATGCTTTCGAGTTTAACGAACACTTCCTGATAACAATTTTAGACCATTTGTACAGTTGTTTATTTGGAACGTTTCTCTTTAATTCTGAATGCCAAAGAGTGAAAGAGGTATTTCAAAAATATTTCTGTATTTTATTAATGTATATTTTATATTTTGATATACAAAATGAATGTTTTAAAAATGTTATATCATTATGCACAGATCTACTTTATTTTCTTGGCATATTTTCCTTTTTACTTAATTATTTCATTAATTTTAGGATCTGAAGAACAGAACAGTGTCATTGTGGTCTTTCATTAACAGTAATCAAAGTGATTTCATTAATCCATTGTACACAACTCATCAGCAACAGCATATTCTTTTTGCCGTGCCCAGCATAAGATGCATTGAGTTATGGAAAGGATATTACTGTCGTTGGAATCCTCGTATGCGGCCACAGGTATAAAATTTTAATGTTTCTCACGACATCTCATCAGTTTTAATTTTATGTGAGCTATAAAAGTATTCCCCCTACTTTTTTTTTTCTGACCTGTATTTTTAATTTTGCTTAAGCCTTTCTGTGGCTATTTTCTATTTCTAATAGCTACACACTTTTGGCTAGTTATTGGTAAGACTGAGAAACCTGTTTGTTGGAAGGCATGTAAAGATAGCTTCAGAGTACTTTTTCTTACAGCAATAGCTGCTGTAATGGATAAGTCATAAAATGTTCGACGCGATACCGTCAATACCTTAACGGCGCAAATGAATCAGCAGTGCATCAGAAAACTATCTAGGGCAACGGTTCAATATACTTTATTAATTATTAGCCTTAGCAGCAGATGTGTGAATTTAGCACTCATGTTTACGGCGTGTATTGAAAGAAATGTGCATTTCCATTACAGTACAAACAGTGGATTCTGGAGCAATGGGACAAGTTTGCTTTTTCTGATGTATCTAGTTTTCCATTGCATTGAATCGACGGGCTCTAATTTATGTGCCGAGAGACATCAGAAAACAACTTTCTAGATACCATTTTTGGGCGCCAACAAGATAGAAGAGGTAGTTTGATGGTCTGGGGCATGTTTTCTTGGCGTGCTTTAATTCCGTTAATTCCTGTTTAAAGCATCCTCAATAACTGTGCGTACTTAGCCAGAGTTGCCTATCAGGAACATCCTTACATGGAAACTGTATATTCTTCAAATGATGGACAGGATAATGCTACATGCCATGTGTACAGAATTGTCCATGCATGAGGAAGAGTTCCAGTTAGTACCCTGGTGGATCCTCTCCAAATCGGGGCCGCCGCGATGAAAATACATCCTATGGGCTTGGAACAGCCGAGGATTGAGAAAAACTAAGCGATGGTTGCTTTTCTCTTACCATGCTATTTACATTCCTTCTCATGCCGTTGTTTTAAAACAACATGTCTACTTATTTTATAATTTTATTGATTTAATCATTTTACATAGATTTTAACGTAGTAAAAGCATAAAATGATAAGAAAATATATTTTTTTATCCCAAATTCAATTTGAAGCATTTACATTTACAGAAATAGTTTATTATACAATATAATTTAAAGATTATTTATTTAATATGAATTCTCTAGGCAAATATAAAAGCAGTTTTGAAAACTTTGTATAAAAGTTAAATATTTTAAAATTTGTTAAAAACGCTGAACCATGTCTTCGTTTGATGTGACAATTTCTCTTATAAATATCAAATAAAGATTTCTTTGGCACAAAACTTGTTATATCTAATATTAATTTTTTTGGATGAAATATTAATCACTTTGCAAATGAAGCTTCAGCTTATGAAGGGTATATCCAGAAAGTCCAAGCTCATATTATTTTGAATTGAACCTGTCGAGGTTTTTTTTGTCGTAATTTTTTTCAATAGAAATACAAACGAAGCTACCACAAAATATTATCATTATCTTCTAAATCTGTCTTCTACAGCATTAGATTTTTGTTTTTCTTTTAAAATTTATTTATTCTATTAAGATTTATTAATGAATAATTAATTTTCTTACATTAATAAAAAGTTTGTTTTAAAAAATCTAATTTTTTAATGACTGTTATATGTTCAAATTAGCAAAATATTCCTGAAGAGTATTTTCCCATGTTATTTATTTTAGCCAAGAATTGCATGCCTGTTTTTCTATTTATATATCCATTGAATAAACTCCTTCTCCCTCCTCAAAACAACAAAAGCCTGACATCAGAAAAGTAATATGAACTGAAATGTCATAAAATATTTTTAATGTTTAATAATCGTTTTAAGTTGCAATTTTAAGACTTAATCATTAATAGATGTAATATTTAAGAAGTTTATTATATGCAATTGAGTTTTCTCTATTAAATACAACTGAGATTTTTGAAGACACAAATACTAATTAAAAACAATTGTGTTAATTTTATGTAATAATAGAATAATTCCTTCTGGTATTAAGTATCAATTGTGTGTACCAAAAATAATAGTTTATTTATACAATTTCAAAAGACAAAATACAGTACCATCCTTAACATTCATGTGAATACTTGAGACAATTAATTTACTTTTTATAAGCAGTATTTTCCAAAATATAAGATACTCGGAACTTTATGCATTGTTAAAAGAAAATTGGTAAACAATTTTCAAATGTCACTGCACAAAAATTTAAAATAAATACATAAAAGAAAGTTGTTTTTCATAAAAAGCAAAAGAAAATTATGGCAAGCAATTTATACTTAAAATAGTAATATAAAATCCAAATTATATATATCGTCAAAATGACTACTCGCTACAATGAATAGTCTAACGCTAACATAATCTTAAGTTTAATGTATGCCTGCAATCAAAAAGTTGCTACTCGGAAAATACTGTTAATAAAGAGAAATAAATCGTTTTCAAATCAATTCAATCAAAAAGTTGCAACTCGGAAAATACTGCTAATAAAGAGAAACAAATCAATTTAAGTACTTACATGAATGTCGGAGATAATACATATTTTCTTCTCTGTAATCCACTGGTAAATTAGAAATATTTACACGAATTGGAAACGCAAAAAGTTTAAGAATCCAATACATGCGAGAGGTCATGCTGGTCTGCCATAGGAAACTGATTGATCACAGTAGCGAGTGACCCATCGCTTATTCTCGAGTCGTAATGCAGAAAGGATCAGTGTGTATGCTCATAAATCGATTTTATTGCTATCTCGGAGGCCCCGTACAAATCCCCTAGATCTTAATGTTTGTGGAAATCTGTGGAACATTTCATTCGACACAGCTAACAGAAAGATCCCCCACCTAGGAACCTTTCTTCATTAGTTTCATGATGCTCTCCTGTTCTCATGGTAACAAATGCCTATCTCCACCTTACATATGTTAACTCCAAGCCCCATTACTTACTTTACTGTTGTTTTGGCTATAAGATGAGGTTATTCCGGCTATTTGATAGGTGGTCATAATAATTTGACTCGACTGTGTATAATATTTTATCATTTTCTTTCAAAATATTTTTAAACCAGTCATTTTTGGCTGCATTCATTTGCATTATAATACATTCATTTGAAAAAAAGGTTTTCAGATATATTTTAACTTTACTTTTATTGTATAATTATTCAAATATGCAGATTACTCTGGCCGCGGTGGCCTGGTGGTAAGGTCACGGCTTCGGAACCGGAGGGTTTCAGGTTCGTGACCCGATTCCACCGAAGAACCGTCGTGTAAGGGGGGTCTGTTGCACGTTAAATCCGTCATGACCAAACGTCCTCCCGTTGGTGTGGTGTGGAGAGGGGGGTGCCAGCTCAGGTGTCGTCCTCGTCATCTGACCGCGGTTCAAAATTACGAGGTCCGTCCCAAAATAGCCCAAGTGTTGCTTTAAACGGGACGTTAATATAACTAAACCAAACCAAACCAAACCAAACGCAGAATACTCTAATTAATGTGATAGGCCTAAGTCATTACACTACATTACCTTTGAAGAATATAAATATTATGGTTTTGATATGAAGCTAACAAAATGCATCTGCCCATCCATTTATAAGGTAGATTATTTTCATAATGAAATTGAAATCATTCCTTACGAATTTATATGTTACAGGGTGCTTAGTATCATTAAAAGTTATTAAAAATTACTGATTTTTTTAATATAACGGCCTGAAAAGTGGTATTCTTTTATCCAGATGCTTATATTTTCCATCTGATGGGAGGATCCATTTTATCCTGCTGTATCTGCCGTATTATAGGTTGCATTTTCTTCGCGATATCGGAATTAAATCAAGTTAATGAATTAATATACTGCTTTTAAAAAAAATCTAAATAGTTTCATAACTTCCTTTATTTGAATTTGATTTTAAAAATATTTTATGGCACTAAAAAATTCTTATGTAGTTCTGTTAGGGATATCAATCCTTGTTTAAAACCCTTGCGTGATAGCAGACTTGTCTAGATCAAATAATTTGCTCTAATTTATTTTAGGATGCACAAATAGTTGCAATTAATCTGATGTACTCAGATACTTTTTTTTAACTTGCATATTTTTCATACATGAATAACAATACTGTTGTCATTCCTGTTGTTATGATTGCAAATTTTTCCTATATTTAAATAATTGTTTTATATTATGATGACTATGAAAGACAGAAGCATTTTGTAATATAATTACAATTATACAGTATTCTTAAAAAGGGAATAGTGTACTGAACAGTTGATTTTCCAACCAAATAAATGGAATTACTTTGTCATTTTTCCATGAGGTTCATGACTTTATGTATTTCTATACTGTTTTATTTCTCTGGGCGGTGCTGTCCTTTTCATTCATTCATATTCATGCTTCTCTGAAAAAATAATTTTTGAACTTTTCGAAATGTATGTTGTTTATTGGTCAGCGTTCTTAGATTATTTAAGAATTATTTAATAAAAAAAAAATTCAATTCAAAAGAATTGTAATTCTGAATTATGCCATGACTTTTTATGCATTTTAATTCTCTCCGATATTAACTAACAACTTTTTAAAAAGCCATTTTCAGAGTGGCAATAACTAGTTTACATTTTTTTAACATAATAAAATGCATTTATTTTTGAATTGTAAGAGTAATCTTTCTTTTTTTTATAGGAACCAATTCATATTCGTAGTAGGGAATTATTAGCAGTAAAGGCCCAGCTTTTACGTAAAAAGGAAGAACAGAAGAGGGAGTTAGAAGCCAAAAATGCCCGGAATCTTAATTCACCTCCTCATTTATCATCTCCTGTGACTGTATAACATTTTTCTGTTTATAGTTGTTGCCTCAATTTAAATTGATAATACTGAAAATATGACATAATCTGTGTATAATATATATATATTCACATTCTATAGTTTTTTAAATATTTAAAATATATATATTTTTCTTTTTGTTTTTTTACTATATAATTGTTGCGAAGGAAACTGCGGCCTTTTTAAGGTGCTAGTTTCTTGCTTAAAAATACAATTTTTTACATATTGTTTCTTTAACACATGTTGCTTGAAAATATATTTAAATATGCGCCGATTTATTTCTTAAAACGATTTATTGTCTAGTCGTATAGTTTTAACATGTAAGTGGAATACACATGTATATTAGCTGTTTTAAAAGTTTTGTATTGAATTATTCAAATATCTGTATAGTTCTTGAAAGCAAATATTCATTATACTAAAATCTTATATTGTACGAATTTATAAGGCATGCTATTTAAATTATTCTCTGTTTGGATAAATAAATAAAATATATTTGCATTATTGTATTTAAGACCATAAAAAGAAGCTTCATAAATCTCCGATTTTAATAATAAATTTTCTTAATTATTAGAGCACACTACAAATATGTGCTAATAAAATATTGTGAAAAATGAATTAATGTGTATTTTTAATCAGTAAGCTTATTTTATCTACAAGCTAATCGAAATTAGAAACTGTTTATCAAAAATTATAACTAGCATTTTATGCCTGTTGGACATGGGTCCAGGATACCATGGGTAACTATTCCAGCTAAAAAGTATGTCGAAAATGGCTGTTATGTAGAATACAAAAATTAGAGTATTTTCTTCCCTTATGTAGTATATTTATTCATATCAAAGAATTTTTCTTTCTGAATATAGCTCCATAATTTGATCGCAGATAGAATAAATTACTGTTAGATGAAATCTTGAGACATCATTTCAAAATGTGATATCATTTCTTTCATATTCCAAAAGCGGAATCGAAGGATTCACTGCCACTTTTGAATTCAGTTGATGGAAAGTTTTGCCGTCCAGTTTCACTTTTCTCTTTGGGGAAACATTTTGTCATGTTCATTTGATGGTTCAAGAATTTGAATAATCTTCAAGCAACAGATTTTTAATATTTACTTCACAAAAAGAGTGATATTTTTACTCTTTTGCAGTGTAATGGCTATTTTTTTCACATGTATTAGCAATGTTTTTTTTTTTCTCTCCCAAGAATAAAACTTTACATTTTAATTTCTGTGGAGTAAATAAAAAAGTTGGTTATAGGTAATTTTAACAATTCTTCTAAGTTTTGGAATTATGAAAGATATTTATATTAATTTTTACATTTCCTTTTTGTGAAACATTTGCAGATTTTGATTTAAGCAGAACATTTCTATATCCAAAAGACTTCGAACTATTCCAATCAGTGCAATTTCGTTTGTTTCTGCCTGGACAATCATATCTTAAAAGAAATAGACAAAATCAGTTTAGGCTCAATCCAAACAAAATTTTGCTCTGATCAATTTGTTTTGAATTTGGACTTTTTGATGTTTGACTTTGTCTGTTTCACTCACGAACATATGTATATTATGCCGTT
This sequence comes from Argiope aurantia, assembly GCA_026543865.1. NCBI lineage: Eukaryota > Metazoa > Arthropoda > Arachnida > Araneae > Araneidae > Argiope > Argiope aurantia. The sequence goes on along the minus strand of JAPMOR010124375.1, from coordinate 83,869 downwards.
TTTATCTTTGCATTTAGAGAGTACAACTATACTCTATTCTATATATGCATACAAAATATTATAACAATAAAAGTTGACTTGAGCAAATTGGAAGCTGTTAAGTAATTAAGAGCAAAATTAACATTGTTTCAAAAGTGTAGTCGAAAATGAATTAAAATGAAAGTAAACAGGATTTTAAACCTGATTGTGCATTCATGCTCGTTGATTAATTGATAAATATATTTCGATCAAAGAACATGATTTGTTGCTTAATTTCGTATCATACATCCGCAATAATTCATTTACAATAGAATATTTTTTTTACCATTCTTATAAACTTTGACACATGATGACAAAGAGATTCTCTGTTAAGATAGAGTCTACATGCTTGTCAGTTGAGAACTTATGTTCTGAAAATTATGCCAGGTGTTTGCAGTGTGAATCGAAACATTTTGCTGCATTTCCCACTGAGAGCTTCGAAGCTTAATAAATGGCAACATGCTATCCTACAATGTCTTAATATAATGTTGTGATAATTGGTGGCCACTAGTAAAGTTCAGAGACACTTGTCCATTATACCGAAAGGTTATTTAGATCATCACCGAACCACCAACTTGTCTACAATTAAAAAAAACACCAACTTTTCATTCATAAGTTAAGTCCAGCCATCTGGATCATTGAAATTCTACTTTTTTCGCATCGTTAAATATCACTTACTGTGATACTGGTCCATAGGACATATAATTTCGAGCACAACATTCTTTGTAACTTTTGATGTTGGTTCAGCTCGATTACTTTTTCATTTTATTATGAATTATTCATTGTTCATTTTTCCAAAATTCTAAGAATCGAATCCAGTAAAATCGAGAGCCGTGATAATCTTTGAATTTATTAAACAGTCTTTTATTGGGTATTCGCCAGTCTCGGGTGATGATTATCGTGTTTATTCGTTTATAAAAAAATAAAACAATTAGATTTTGATAGTGGCATTACAAAAGTTTTTGAAGGTGTTACAACATTTTTGTAAATCTAATATCGCAATTCTAAATTTTAAAGCCGAATAACGTGAATGTTTAAACTTTTGCATTGTAGAATATGAAAATTAGCTTCTGTTAAATCTACATAATCCTGTTATAGTTTGGTGTTATTAAAGTTAAATATTCTTTTCCTATCATAAGGGAATTCAGAAAAGGACAATTTTTTCACTGTTTATTTGTTAAACGTGGTTTGCCCATGCCGATAGATTGAATTGGGTAGCTGTGTACCCTTTTCATCGTAACTGCATGATTGTTTCATCATGGCCCAGTTTCTTTTTGTGGGAACAGTTCAAGAGTCATGCATTTGAAGCTGTTTCATCTAAAGAGAAATTCATTACAATATTTTCGACCGATCAAAGAAAGAGCGTGATATATTTAATGTATTCCAGGGAGTTTACCAATTTTTCCTTTGCCACTATCTGACATGCATTATTGCAATTTTTTCCCCATTAAACTTGTTTTAATTTATACGCCCTAATATTCTCGTGTCTACGTTTTCTTTCACACACATTATAAAAATTGTTTTTGATATGTATTATCTGTTAAGTTAGTCTTGTATTCTTTAAATATTCTGTATAAAATCAGTTGATAGTGAAAAGTTATCAGTAATTTTTTCCTTCTTTTGTACAAATTACATTTAGTAATGCTATTGTTAAACAGCTTTTTTGTTAAAAATGTTTTATTTTGCCACTACGTAGAAATTTCTGACTGATATTAAGATTACACTGATTTGCATTTGTAGAAATAGGAAATGTGTGATAAAATAGGCGAATTTTTACATGACTATTTTATAACCACTTAATCAGTAATTTATATTTAACGAGGGAAGAAAGATAAATCTTGGTGGAATTTACACAAATAAAAATTTTCATGCAAGAAGGATTTTAGAATTTATTTTGTAAGTAAAGTACAATTGTTATAAGTTAACATTTGATATTCGTAACATATTTATTTTGAATGTGTATTTTCAACTGAAGGTATTTATAAAATCTTCGGATGTACCTGAATTTCAAAATGGAAGAAAGGTTAAGGAATTATTTTCCAGAATGCAGCTAAAAATGTCTAACTTCAGATAAAAAGAATTCATAAAAATTTTTCTCTTTCGTTGAAATTAATAATGTTTGCAGATATCATCTTCAAAGAAAAAGGTGAAAATTCAAGTTCTTCAGATAAAGGTAATGTTTTTTCTTGAGCTTCTTGAATATGTAGAAGTCTTTTAATTTCAACCTTCCTTGCCTGTGAACAAATAATAAATTCATATCTATAAAATTTAATGTGTTCATTTAAAAAATACAGTAGAATGAAAATTAATATATATATATATATCGAATCGAGTTTAATATGAATATTGTGCTAAACTGTAAGGCACTGAAAATATGTTTGTAACGATATTAGGTAAGAAGAGGCGTGATTATAGTATTAGTGAAGTCTTGTAATTTTATTCCGACTTAAATGTAAACAGCTTTCTTTATACTCTTTATCAATTAATCCTTTTGCATTCCAACAGACAGAAATAGCGTTTCTTTTATCTTAATCTAAATTAATATTCATAAGATTAGAAAATAATTTCAATTTATCCGATACTTTTCAGCTATATTTAAGATAAAATCCGTTTCAATCCTATATAAGATCTGATTGCATTTCCAGGCATTCTGCAATCTGACGAATGTATTGTCCACTGATCATAGATTTCTCAAAGAAATCCGAATAATTGCTAAAAACCGATTCCCTTCCCCCTTGAACACGAAGATAAAGAATAAAGATGCGACTTCCATTTAATCCTTTACCTGCTTCCTTTCTTGATGATTGCATACTATATATATTCCAATTTCTATGTCTTTCAAAGAATTAACCCTTTGCACTCGGAAAAGTAATTCGATGCATAATTATTCACTTAATACATGTACTTGTTTATAAATTGTCATTTGTTGTAACTATAGCAAAACAATTCTGTAGCGTTAATAACAACTAAGTATATAGTTGTTATAATTAAAACTTGCTTATTCAGAAGGCTCTGAAGCTGTTCTATGGATCCCATAGAAATATAACTTCACTAGCATGTAATACGAGTTATGCGTTCTATGAATGCAAAGCAAAACAAAGTCACAGCTGCTTTCAGTAGGCGCTTTTCTTATATTTATTGTTAACACATTGTACTTGGAAAAGTAATACGTCTGATACAAGAAATTGTTTATTGCTCCGAAAAATAAATACATACAATTGTTTTAAGTTTAATTTCTCTGAAAACATGTGTCTATATCTTTTTACCATTCTGTAGGTATTTTTAACAATTACAATATCAAAATGATGCACAATCTTGAATGGTGAGTGAGAGGCACCATTCGAATGCAAAGGGGATTAATAAAAGTGAGGAGGTCTAAAGGAAATTAACGTGGAAAAGGATTTTTAAAAGAAGCTCCATATCCTTAAATCACAGGAGAAAACATCTCAAGAATGACTTTTAAGAAATTAAGGGTCATTTAAGTACATTATAATCAATGAAATCTTGAAAGGGTTATTTTTAAGTCATTCTTTCTTTAGTATTTAAAAGCATGCTATATATATATATATATATATATATATATATAAAAAAGACATGAGAAATGTTGGTTACTCCTTTAGAATAGTGCACATTAGAGTAGAATGAAAATGACCTTAAAAAAAAAAATTAAGATTTTAGTTTGGTAATAGTGGGAGAAAGTTACCTTTTAGGATAAAAAGAATTTTTAAAAAAATTGTTGCAATACTACAGCATCTTGAAATGCCACAAAAAGCTTAAATTTAAAAAAAAAATTGTACGCATAATGTTGCAAAGGACGGTTTTAATTACATATATAAGCATTGTAGCTAAAAAAAATTTATTAATTACAAAATACAATAATAGTAATAAAATATTTTTTTAATGTCAAATTTTGTGTTCCTTACTTCTGTATCCTTAATGATTACAAATGTTACAACTGCAAAATGTTTGTTTCTACTTCATTTCCACATTTAACTCTTTTATATTCACTCGTGAATCAATTTTTGCTCTTATTTATCCTTCTCTTGCGATTAAACCATAGACATTTTGAGCCGATTCGGTCTCCAATTTTGCAGCTCTTTCCACTGCTTGCGTGTGACAAGGGAACCGAGGAAAGTCGATAACCCGGTCCACTATACTATTTGACTGAGCTTCAGATGCCTTGTATATAAATATAATATCAATATTACCTAAATGGCTATAGATAATATTGATGCCTAGTTAGCTACATAATCATATTCAAGATATCTCTATGACGATCTCACGAACGTTATAGACCCTATTATTTAAAAAAATGGGTACTTTGCTGCTCCAGAAAATATCCTTTTGTTCATGATAAGTGATAAACGTAAAATTCAACGAGAACTTGGTTTACATGTTTTAAAAGCAAGAATAGAAAGTAGAGGTGGAGTTGGAAGGTTTAAAGTTCCAAAAATAAACTTCAATGCAAAGACTTACATAGACATGGCTTGAAAATGACGTAATTTAACCCCTTCCCCTTGTTAAAACATGCTTCCAGAGACTCTCTCAAAGTGTTACATATTTCTCTTACAGAAAGATCCTTCTTTGAAACAATTTTGAGGTTATGTCTAATATAATACTAGTACTTCATAACGGATTCGTAAATAAGACAGTTCAACTTCAAGAAAATCACTACGCTTCCTAAAAAGACATTTGTCTTGTCTTCACTAATTTAGTCTGAGCCGTTTTTACTCACAAAAAAGCACATAAACTAACAAATCACTTACGTTCCTCAGTTACACAATAGACGGACCGGAGATGCCAACTCACTTGAACTCGGCAAAGTTGCTGACTTGACACTAGCGCTGAAGTTGCCACCACAAGCAGACAAATCTCCGCCTCATCTCAATAACACCCGCGGCAATGACTCGAGAGTCCTGGATGCCATACCATTGAAATAGTAAAACTGTTTATATATTTCTATTCATATTATAAGGCCTATTTAAAACTTTTAATTTCATATTTGAGATATGCAAACATCTTGGAAAAAGTTTTTTAAAAAATGTGTTTTTATAAAACTTTTTATATCCTTGCGGCACCTCAAGATGTACTCCAATATTTTTCATATTTTTAATTTATCTTATCTACACCAAAAGGCAACTTTTCCGCGCTATTACAAATTAAAAATCAAAAGTTGATTTTTTAGTTCCACCCTAGTGCACATACTATAACAAAAAATCATTTACATTCTAAACATCTTATGCTACTGAAGACAGAATTGAAAAGTTTCAGGTGGAATGAAAATCTTCCAATGCCATTCTTTGCACATATGTCCATTATTCTACTGGCTAATGGTATAAGGTAATATTTTTTTGCGGGGGGGGGGGAGGGTATACGTTCAGTTAATAAAGAGTATAAATGCGTGTTGGTATACCTTTCCCCCACGAAGCAAAATCTCATCTCATTCTATGACACTATAATATTCCAATAAAATTATGTCCGTTTTTTAACAAATGTCAGTTAAAAGCCAAAGACTATTGTTTATGCATGATGCATACAGAAAATAAATGTTTTATTTTTGTTATCTCGTGATGAAAGAATTCTATGCAAAATATGGTATTAATAACTAATCATTAATTTTTAATAAACTATTGGCTTATCTTATTCGGGAATTTAAAAATATTATGCTTAGTTCTCTAGATGAAAAACAAATTTTATATAAAAAGTGTCTGAATAAAATAAATTTCCTGTTAAGTTGTCAAGATACCACTTCAATTGTATCAGAGAGTGATATCATAATTGTAATTTATTTTACGGGACCAATATATAAAACAGATGCATCAAGACTTGTGTCTGTATTTTAAGAGATCTATATGATTGCTGTGAATTTTGAATAATTCTATAGCACAACAGCGCCACCTACCAAATTTTGTTAACTCGCTACTTTTGTCCATGTAACTGTTTTCGTAGATTCTGCAAATGTTGTATGGATGCCAGTTATTAATTTACGCCATCTACTGTTATTAATTTACACTGTCATTTTTAGAATGCTGAACTCTGAACTGAATGTTCATATTCCAGTATGAGGGTAATATGAAAAATAAGCCAGAATGTCTATTTCTGTATCATTTCTACAAAGCCCCATCTTCCCCGGAAGAACATAGATGCTGAAGTTTTATCGCTAAACAGTTCAATAAACGCGCTTCCTAGAAGAATGCCGCCTTGAATTCAGAAAACGACATTTGCGTTCTTCTATATCTAGGGCAGCATTATGATTATATACAGCATAAATCGTTATCATTTCCAAATGATCCTTGTTATTAAATAAGTCATTCTTTTAGAAAATTCACAGTTTGGGCAAATAATTTCATTTTCTTATTCGGATTTTAGAACTTATCTGTGATATCTTAAAGATTCAGGTTTTCTTCCGTTCCTTTTAAAGTCGAAGTTACAACTATCGACCTATCAAAGTAAACATTACGGGTAATTAGTAAATTTCTTTCATGTCATGATAATTGGATGATATACAATCGCGGGAAAAAAAAAGGAATCACCCCGATTTATTGTGCAATCAAGCATCCTACTTAAAAATTGAAAAGTACCATTTTAAAGGTAGTAATGAATATTAAAAAATGCCATGCTTAAAATTTTCGTAGAGGGTTTGTCTACATATTTAAAATTGTACAAACAGTGAAATTTCCTATGGCAACGCACTTTTTTTTTTTTTTTTGATGTCATGAATAGATTTCCCATGGGAAAATCACCCGGAATGGTTATACTTTTGGTTAATATATTATGATTACATAGCGATCGATATATTTCACATTTTCTGTTAAAGCGTTGTTTCTATAATAAATTGTGAAAGATTTACATATTCTTTGGACGTCCATAATAGTATTTTTTTTTTGTTACACTTTTAAAGCATTTTTAAACTTTCAATCCACATGGTAAAATCATTTGCCATTTCATTCATAACAAAATATTTATAACGAAAATTTCAGGGAAATCTAGATTTTTTTTTCAGGAAAGAAATATGCTGAGCCTGATTCTCCATTATGTTGAAAGCAATAAAATGTAACATTTTGTTTGAGTAAAATATATAAAAATTCAATATATTTTTATTATTTAAAAGAAATACCAGTTTTAGATTCAAAATTAATATCTTACCGATTCAGAAAGAAAAAAATTAACGATTTTTATTCTTTTGCGCTTTATTCTTACATTTTCTTTATCAATATATACTATCATCATTGCTTACTAACTTCTAAATAGACATGAAATGATACACCACTTTATTTTACAAGCATACAAAAAAAAAATAGTACATTTTATTCATTGATATGTATGCTTCTTTTCTTCTATGCTTTACGGAGGAAGTATTTCATGAAGCGACAAGGTACATCTACGTCACAACACAAGAGAGAAAAGAGCGAACGAAACATTCATCTCTATGATTATAAATATACCATGAGATTCTGTTAGTGATTTCTTTACACGTGTCGATTTAGGTAAGGGAATTAATTATAGGGATCTTTTAAAAGAATTTGTTTAGATCGACAAATTTTTATCCTTCACTCGGAATGTGGGAACCGCTGATTTAAACATTTTTACAGAGCTTCTGTAGCATTAATTAAACTAAAAAGGTGGAATTGGATCAGGAAATAAAAGAACATTTTCAAATGAAGTTAATATGGGCTAAATTAAGAAATTAATTAGGATTTAATCTCTATGTATATGTAATGATATTTTTAAAATCTAATTTAAACTTAATTAATTTCTTAATTTTTCGCTCAATTCAGCACATATCAACTTTATTTTGAAATAGTCTCCTTATTTCCTGATCCCATTCCACTTTTTCTATTTAATTAATTCAACACGAGTTCTAAAATTGATAAATCGGCTAAAAGCCGACAAGTTTCCACACTTCGAGTGAAGGGGTAAAAAACTGTCCATCAAGCACATTCTTTTAAAAGATCCCTATGATTCCACTGCCTGTGATCGACGCGTGTAGGAAATTCCTATCGGAATCTCATGGTATATAAGACCAGGGATAAATAATTTCTCCCTCTTTTACGCTAATCTGCTCTTGTATCTCGCTGTGGGCAAACGTGCCTTGACCGTGCTGCTTGTAAATAAATCATGCCTCCCGGGAGAGAATAAAACGAAGCTAAAGATTCAAAGTTTCCTCTCTTTCTTCGGCCACTACTTTGCTTTCAAAAAATATATATTTACACATATATATATTAATTAACGCTTACTAAATAATGTTTTAATGCCTGATTTCTTAAAATTCCAATTGTGATTATATGTAATAATACAATAATTATAATCACCCCAGATTAATCTTATAGAATTTGAGAATTGTGTAAGAAATACCGTACATTTTAACATACACTAGTAAATTTAAGCAAACACTAATGACCCTTTTCTTGTTAGAAAATATGGAGTTTGTTATCCAAAAATTACTAAGATAAATAATTTGTCAGAATATTTGTAAAATTAAATAGTTAAATCCTACAAATTTATAATTACGAAATAAAATTCTCATTTTTCTGAAATTTGTTATATTTTGTAAGTGATATATGAGCAGACGAGTAAAAATTCACGCTTATTTTTTGGACAGAGACTAACTACCCTCTACATTTAAAAACAACGACTGTTAATAAAATATTATGATAATGGAAATTTCTTTTTACTTTGATTTTATATTTTTTGCCGCTAGCGAATTTTTGAAATATATTTTTATATTACAAAAATGGAGAAAACGATATTTGTTTAAGGGAATGTATAATCAACAGCATTTCAATACCAAATTAAAAGTTGTAGATATTTTAAAATTTGCAAATGCGCCACTAAATGCACCGTTTAAGGAGTAATACAGAAAACTTAATATAATGGGAAAACTACCCAGCGGAATAAGCTGAAGTTATGCAAGTCCCCATAAAATGATCTTGTTCTTTGATTTATGCCAAAATTTAAATATATTGCAATTAAAAAATTAAGTTCTAATTCTATAATTATTTCAATTATTAAAAATTATTTTTAAAGTTAAATATCTATACAAAATGTATAGAATATATTATTTTTACATAATAAAAATAGTTTAGATCAATAACTTCATAAGTTTTTAAGATATGAATTAAAGTTCAAAATTTAATTTTGATATTAGATAGTCAAAATTTTGTTAGCTCTTAATTTCGAAACGAATATGTCTAAACTAATGAAATTTGGTTTCCAGGCATAACTTTTGATGCAGTTTTAAAATTTGATGAGAAAAATGGGTGCAGCTATTGGAGATTTTGAAGTTTGCTCCTATTTCAATAAATAGATGGCCTCTTACGCAATTTTTAGGAGTAAATTAAGCCTTTTCAAATGACACCTTTTATAAATGTACCATGAACAATGCCAGAATAAAGCTGGGTGGCTCATTTTTTTTCTGCCATTGTGCATAAACATTTGCATATGATAGTTTTTCTGTACTGAATAAATTTTCATTTCTGAAATAAGTATTTCAATCTAAATTTCTGGTTAGTCCCTCTAAATTTTATTTTTATCTCTAAATTCTATCAGCAAATTTTGCAGATAGAATTATGGAACTTTGTATGTGAATAGATGAATATAAGAAAAAAAGTTTACTCGCTAATAGTTTTTCGCTATAGGAAGAGTATAAAAATTTATTTTTTGCATTTTTTTTTTACTATCCCTTTCGACAGAGGCCATAGTATGTTCATGCAATTGCCAACCTTATTTAATGAAATTGAAAGTATATGCTTAGATGCAATATTTAGGAAAATTTAAGCTTGCTTTATTTTTGTAGGGGGAGGGCTACCCTGCTCATCTATTTGCTCATCAGACAGTGATAAATCTGCATTGCTTTCCTAATATTCTTAATTAAAATTTCTTGTGAGTATAAAATACCAAATAAGTATAATAATATTCAAATGAAAAAAAAAATCCTTCTTACATTTTCCAATTCGGATTTTTCAAACTTGAGCGGTAGAATGTTGTTACTATTTGCGATAACAAAAACAGTTTCACAAAATAAATCTCGAAATGTCTTTTTCTTAATATTATCCATTCTCTGAAACAAAAAAGATGTCTTTGATTACAATATTCGGTTTATTAATCAAAGATTCATTTTATTTTAGTGTGATTTCATTGCCATACACTGATTGCCTCAAAGGCTGTATTAGAAATAATAGTTACAATATTAAAAAATTTATTAAAAAAAAAGAAAATCGTTTAATTACACATGACAAGAAAATGATTAAATAAAGCAATAGTTAAATTCAAAATTAGTATTAAAAACAAAAAGAAATATCTACGTACTATATCATCTGTATTAAGATTTTTCATAACTGAAGTCCAAGATATCTGGAAAAAAAAGTTCAGGGAATGAAGAAGTAGCAATACAAATAAAAAGTAATATTTAACAGAAAATAAAATGTCTGGTTACTCTTAGGGCATCCAGTAAGTCAGGGTCATTTAGAACATGGGGCAGACTTGCAAGAACTGGAGATAAAATTCGTTCTAAATGAAGAATTATGAAGTATTAAAATTTAAATAATCATTAAAATCGTAAAGGTTATAAACATATAAAATTTAACAATCTGAAAAAAAATAGGATTATAATATACGATCGAAAAGAAAAGTAGAAGTCATCTCTAAAAGTAAGAAATAGATTGAATAATATACATAAAGAAAAGTAAGTGACATGTTTATAAGTTTATAGTAACTTATACTTAATGAGCTGTGACATCGCTTCCAAATGATAAACTATTTGTTTATTAAAAAGGAGTTAATAATAGAATCTTTGAGTAATAACTCAACAGGCGGAAGTAAACAAGTGCACCTCCTTCTATCTGAACAATTAAATATTATGCTGGCATTATTCATGCATTTTACCTAAAGATATCATTTGAGGTTTGGTTTAAAGTTTGAAATATGGTTTTCGAAAAATTTACAAAATTAAACATTTAAAGAAAAAAATTAAAAGGATCGTTAACATATTGAAATACATACTAACTTCAACATTTACAGAAGAAAGCTAATATTGCCACTAAAATTTCATCAAATTTTATGCTCGGATGTTATATTTCATCAATCTACAATAATCTGTTTTCAAAATATGAGCGAACATACTTTCGAGTTCCTTATGTTAAAGTGAAATTAACATTCATGTCGGTAGATATTCAGATTGCTATGTTTAACGGAATTGCCGAGTCTAAAACGCAGGTTTATTTTTATAAGTATCAAGTTATGGATAAAGGAATGTCTTTGACCTTCTGCAGTTTTTTAGAGCAGTAGCGGTTACTCTTAAAACCGGCTATCTGAAGACAGTGATAGGACATCTGTTTCTTATTACTTAGCTCTTTCGCTTTGTGATAATATTCTTCATCTAATACTCTCAGAAGGCATTCAAATTGCATTCCTTATAGTTTCAAAAAGCAGCAGGTTTAAGTGGGAATCAATGGCTATTATTCAATTGTCTCTTAAAAGACTACATAAAATTGACGTGAGAACAACATTTTTTTTTTTTTTTTTGATAAGAATCTAATAGTTGTAAAAACATTTTTATTGCGCTGAACTATAAACTTTTTTTCTCGACATTAGGTACGAGAGCTTTAATTCTTATATATATATAATTTTTATATGGGAATTAAATTTATTTGCTATTCTGTCATTAAAATATTTATACCTGCTCTTTATTATTTTTCTGTTTAAAGACAGATTTGATTTCGTAGTATCAAAAAAAAATGAAATTATGTTAAAATATTACAATCATTCATTGTATTAAATTTTTTAATTATATATACTGCGTTTTGCATTCCTTTTCATTATACAACATTGCTTCATAATCATTCACAGAAATGCCAAACTTTTTTTAAATTACAGCCAGTCACCACAGTACTAAACCGTACAAACAGGGAAGAAATGTCATATGTGTGGCCTAAAAGTTTAAACTTTATGGCCAAACATATGGATTAAAAGTTTGGTAACTTTTAGGTTTGCTATCCTTAGGGTTATACGCACTCACTCACTCGCACGCACGCACACGGACAAGAAGAAAGAATTTTATATAACGCTCAACTTCATTAAAATTCAGTTATAACAAAATTGTTGCTGTGCCGGTGGCTTCACCTGGGTTTATATTTTCTATACGTAGATAAGGGAAAAAAATCATAAATACTTTTAAGTAGTATAAAATATATATTTAATCCATTAAGTTTTAAGGCCTTTACTCTAATTTTATTATTACTACTCTACAAATTTCTTATAAACAACATTTACAGTCACACATTTGGCGGATACATACATAAAATTTGGCGAATATATAAATAAAATTTGGTACATAAAGGTTGTTTGAAACTAGTTACATATCGTCGATCGATGCTGAAAAGCATTGAGTTTCTAAGTTCAAACTGTCTTTTTTAAGATACTAAATTTTATTTTAAGAGATTAAAAGATTAAGACGCAAAATATTATTTCTTTGGTCACAGTCCTTTGATGTAAATTCTCTTCTTGTTCGAATGTTTCTAAAATGGAAAGAAGTAACGTCGATGCTTTTATGAAGACAGATGGAGTCAACAAATTCCTTACTTTGAATCTACTATCTATTATTGCAATTGTGATAATTTCAGCAATATTCTTATTTTTTAGTATTCTTTGGTGATTGTTTTTTATTATTAGTTATTCTACATAAAAAATAAGGTAAGTATTTATTTACTAAACAGAATCAGAAAGACAGAAACCCGGCAATAAAAAAATAAACAACTTAGAAACCGTTTTGATCCTAGAATTATTTTCACTTTCAACCGAACATGTTCAAACATTTGAAGAAATAACGGTAAAATCTACAATTACTGTAGTCGGTGCAAGTTTGCCAATCTCTGATGTTCCCGGCCGTGTTCATGTCTTCATTATTACCATCTGAAGTACATGTATATTTATTTATAAATTAAATCTTACATCTAAACGAATTATTAGTTTCAAGAAGTTTCGTATATTAGTTTAAAGGGCAAAGTCCACTGAACAAACATATAACAACAGAGGATGAGAAGAAAATTATAGTTACCAGATTCACTTAAACTCAGAATTAATTTATGATTATAAAATGGATACCCTTTTCATATCCTAAAATAATTTAAATCAAAATAAAAACTATCAAAGCATTAATGCGAGAAATGTAAAAAAGTAGATGCTTTATACTTTATGCTGTGAATAAAAGAAATAAGTCCACTTTTTATTAATAATCGGTTTGATTTTAGAAAAAAATTTACTTCTGAAACCGATAGATTCACGTGCTCACATTGACTTTTTAGCAGAAAATATGTTCAACAACTCTGTATTGAAGTCATTCAGTACGAATTTTTTCAATAAAAAAGGAATAAAGTTTTGAAAATAAAATCATAATTACCAGAGCTGTCAAATGAACTTCGTTCCAAAAGGTCATCTGCTATAATTTTACGAGATAAAGAAAGAATAGCGATGCAACTCCATGGTCCAATCAAAGACGAAGGTAAGAAGCTAAAAGTTTCATAAGCACAAATAAATAAATAAAAAGAAACTCAAATATGTAATAATATTCTTCATGTATTATTATTATCAATAATAGTTCAGAGTATCTGTACAATTTCATTAAATAATAATTAAATTTAAAAAAAAGCCACACTTAGATTTTTTTTTTCCGTTTTACAAATATCTGCTGATGTTTTTCATGTCTCCATCATTTTTACGTAATTAACTTGAGAATATTTAAATTTATTATTTTCTTTTAAATATCATCTGCAATTTTTATAAAATGCATGCAGAGGCGGTTCGTCCATTAGGCCTGCAAAGCCCCCCCCCATACCCGAAATGATTTTAAAAAGTTGCAATTTTGATTTTTATCTCATTTGCTTATTTTTCCATTCAGAGTGTTCAATGATGAACGAAAATAAAAAACAGCCGAAATAGAAACATAAAATATAAGAGAGGAAATAAATTAACAAACAAACGGAAACGGGCGTTGTGGTTGTTCGGCTAGCAGCCTGTGAAGACTACCAAACTGTCCGTAATTGAGCGATTTATCAGATCCAAAGCAACCCTTTAAATTTAGAGGTATTAGAACTGCAATCATATCAGACATGGCTTTAAGCGCGGCCAAATGATCCTTCTCTTCTTTTTTTCTTTTTCACTATTCCCATCCTCGTTCTCTCGACCCCCCCCCCCCCTCAGTCTGTTTATGAGTTTCGGTTTCATTTCTTCAAAACTTATGAATCTGATCTGATCTATTGAAACTAAATCTGATTGATTAAATATTCATTTTATTTTGTTAGATGTCACTCTTAGGTAAAAAAAAAAGTATGTAGATAGTTCTCTAGAATGTTACTCAAATGAAAATTTTCGTAAGAAGGCATGAATTAACATTATTTATTACATGAAAAATGATAAATATTGCAGATCATTTATAGCATATCTTATTTAATATTCATTTTTGGATAAGCAAGACGGTGTATGTGTGGAGTCTGACATTTTTATTTACCGAATCCTCGTATCAACATCACATAATTTTCTATTGATAAAATAAGAAGGAATTTATATCATATTTGGTTATTTAACATGTTTGAAATCCAATAAATTTCATACATGGCTTAGAAACTGAAAATTTTGACTACTTAGGTTAAAGTAGCTTTTGTAAAAACTGCTATCAACTGATTTTTTGTAGCACTGTTAATTCCTGAAATGACGAGCCGATAATGAGTATATGTTATAAATATACCAGATAATAACTCGAATAATAGTAGCGAACGACAGTAATTTGATTACTTGAGAGATAGTTCTGAACCAAAAACCCTTTATCCTTCATACTATGAAATTATTATGATCAGCGATTTCTGCGGTGGGCACAGAACTCGTTAGAAGGCGGAGTGGTGATGTTTCTGCCTTGGTGCAAATGATGGCCATATATTGATTTGAAGGAGACCAGGTCAGCACTTGGAAACAATTTAACTGCGGCATAGACACACTAAGTCTGAACCAAGAGCCATGGTCTGGGGAGCAATTTCCTTTGATATCAAAAGCACTTTCGTTATTACTTCACGCATATTGGCAGAACATTTTTTTCGTCAGTCGTGACAGAACCGGTTGTGCTTCATTTTTATCCCTATTTAAGGGAGCATTTTCTGACATAAAAATGCTCTTCCCCCATACCTTTGCTGTCTTTCAACG
Organism: Argiope aurantia; assembly: GCA_026543865.1. NCBI lineage: Eukaryota > Metazoa > Arthropoda > Arachnida > Araneae > Araneidae > Argiope > Argiope aurantia. The sequence goes on along the minus strand of JAPMOR010124375.1, from coordinate 68,662 downwards.
TGCTCTACAGAGTGGCGACATATTGCCTTGCTCTGCGAAATCATCAGATCTTTTTCATATCGAGCATGTATGGGACAGTTGTAGATGAAAAATTCAGCCTCATCGACAATCAGCAGGACTGCTGTTGGAATATTGGATAGAAAGATGCCAATTTCTGCGAAATTGACCATATATTGACCCGGAACTAAAGTTCTATTGCTAATTGGACATCATTATCTTTTATACTTGCAGGCAGCAGCATCGGCGAAGCCCTGAACACCTAAAAACTGTTTCTTCAATAAATGAAGCTAGACTTTTCTTGCATCATCTGCCTGAATTTATCGACTGTCTGGAGAACAACTACAGAATAGAATAAGCCAGGTACAATTGTCCGGTAATGGCTTAATTATTCTGTGAAGCACTTCCACTTGATCAATACAAGGGTTTGTAGTTATTGTAGATTACAACATGAAAGCTTTGGATTACATGAATGTCATCGTGAATCTGTTACATCCGCTCATGGCTCTGTTTTTCAAAAAAAATAATAGGATGCTCTAGCAAGGCCAAGTTTCCTGTCACAAAAGTTAGACCGTGTCCGTATGGCTTCAGGAGCAAGACTCGAAATTCCATCTACTGTCCTGACTGCCAAATTCTCCAGATCTTAATTCAGTCAAGCACTTGCGTGATAACATGAGATGGTTCTTCCAAGCTCATAACCAACCGATGTGTAATTTATGAGAATTAATAGCCATGTGTTGGGCATTTTGTGTTTTTTGCCTAAAAGCGTATAGCATAAATATGCTAAATTCACATCAGCAAGTGCTAATGTTTTCTGGGAGCTAAAGGTTGACCAACAAGATTTAGAGAGGTGGTCATAATACTTTGGCTCTTCAGTGAATAATAAAACACGTTAAGTCCTTAAAATTGTAAAAAAAAAAAAAAATAACTATTAAAAAGTACGGATACCATTTAATACTGCAGGAAAGGAAATGTTCAAAATTTAGCACTTTTTCTTCGTAAACAATGAATTCAACGTTTAACATAAACATTTACTCTCCAAAAGTACATTATAATCAGTGTAGGTCAGAAGATGTGTAAGCTTCCCGCAACGCTAATTAGTTTTGAGAAAGAAAAATGTTTTTTTAAAGCTTTGTTTTAATTCGAATATACACGTATTTCAATATTATTACATAATTTGTATACGTTAAGAGTACTTTGAGGCTTGTAAACTAAATAGTTTTGATCGTAAACAAACATGGCATTATTTTTTAAGGAAATATTTGAAATTAATCTCTCTCTCCCTTTCTAAATATCCCTGAAGTTGATCTTCGCGTATGTTGCAAAGATTTCAATGCGATTTTCCAAGGCGATATTACACTGAATTTATTTAATGAAATCCATATAAGTTGGCAAGTGTAGCCTTCCAGGATCACATTATTATATATATTTAATCTAAAACTAATTCATTTGAATTAATTTTAGAAAACTAATCCATTTGAATCTAAATTATATTTTGAAAATTTATCGATCTTACCAGTCACCATGGAAATTGCAGAAGGATCTTTCTCCAGAATGAAAATAATAATTTTAAAAAATTACTCGAGATCTAGCAATAGTTGAAAAACTATTTATCAGCTGAGGCATTTCATCTCTCGGATTCAAAGCAGCCAAAAACTGAATGATAATACTAAAAATGAATTTACTTCAAACCTTTTAAGAAATAAAAATTACGTATTTGTAACCTCTTGACCGTATTTTAAGAAGCAATTATTCTTGCTCGATTTATTACCACTTTTCTGCGTGATAGGGATACTACGTATATAAAAATAATTTAAATATTTATCATTTTTGCGTATTCTTAAATCCATTCTGCAACAATTTTTAATCCTTATTTGCATGATGATGGAAATTTCCATCCTAACATTTAGTGAACAAAGTACTCGAAACTGGTGTACTATAAATTGGTTGTTGTAGGGAACTTTATTCGCAACCATTGCGTAATAAGGAAGTTGCGTTTTGGTTGGAAGGAACGTGCGATTTTTTGAATATTTTTTTTATAACTAATCTGAGATTTTTTTGCTAATAAAAGCGATAATGAGTGAAGAAATTTAAAATAGAGGGACATTGAAGATTTTATACTAAACTAAACATGTAAATTTGCATGATGATGGATATTTTCATTATACTGTTTTTTCATTATTTTATATCATACATTTATACTAGGATTTCTTAAAACATTTTTCCTTTAATTTAAAGCATGAATTAATTATATCACCCAAATTTATTTCACAAAAAAAAAAGAAAAAAAAAAAGAAAATCATGCAAAGAAGTATTAAATCCATACTGCAACAAATAAATAAAAAATGTAATAATTATTTCGTTATACTTTATTTGTTTCACGGCCTCTTCAATGTTTTTTTTTTTTTTTTTTTTTTTTTTCTTTTTCTTCTTATTCTGGCGGGCCATAACCATAACTATGTGAAAAACAATCCTTAATCGAAATTTAGAATGTTACATAAAAAGAAAAATAGATATACTAAAGGATAAGTATACGTATTAAAGCAGTTACACCTAATAAACCCCGACACAAGGGGGGGGGGGCTAATTTACGGCATTTGGATGGAAGAGCGGCGATTCTGAAAAGTAAATCGATTTCTGGGGACATCTCCCTCCCTCCAAAAAAAGTAATCTGATATGCCTAGGTTTGAATACGACGAAAGCTGAGAAAAACGAAATGATAGAGAAAGGACCGAAAAACTGTAGAAAATTGCAATTTTTACAAGCTGATCTTGAATTCGAATTGATTCGACCGAAACTATTTTGTTTTCTGTCACCTCATCTCGTGTCAGTAACAGATTAGAAATACAGTATACTCCCGAGTATCCGGCCTAGTTTTTTTTTTATCGTAATTAAATGAGGAATGCAAGGCTTTGTATTGGCATCATTGCCAAGGCTTTGAATGCCTGCGTCAGCTACGATTCTCCTGCGTGTCATGTGCAAAATACAAGTTGTGACAGGTAAAGAGCAGCGTTCTGCTCGTTGCTCATTGTTTCCGTCTGTATGAAACGGACGTATATTATTATGGACTTTTTCAATAACTGAAAACTGTATGTTTTGATTCTTATCTTAGGGTTACTTTTTCATGTCTGTTCATGTTCATTTATCAGTAAAAAATAAAATCAGTTTGAGTCAGTTTTTTTAAGAATTAGGTCTATGATTTACGTTCACGCTTTGTTTATGTTTCCTGCATTTAAGTTAGGCATTACAGAATTTATGTTAATATACGAGTTATTTATATCCTTTAACTTTTTCTCCAATTAATTCTTGAAACGTGCAGTGCAGTATATAAACTACCGGTACAGAGTCTTCTATGCTAACTCGACACGTTACCGGCAACTGCTTCTATGATTCACCGGGCCGCTCTCATATTCTATGTCACTTGAGATAAATGGAGGGATTTTATATTATTTTGATATAAAAACTTGTGTCTTATGGTATGGGTGGACAAAGAAACGATTCCATAGAATTCCGGTTTATCCAATTTTTTTATTATCATTCGGTCTGCCCTTCCACCATATTAGGCCGGATATTTGGGAGTGTACTGTACTCAACTTTAAATATAGAATGAATGCTGTGAATGCAGTTGAGAAAAAGGCAAATCATCCAACTGCATAGATTTTCCTAAGCCAATACATTATCTGAATGTTCCATTTTGAGATTACATTTTCCGCATAAATTTCAAGATACAACTGAATATATGTCCATCAAGTGGCCACTTTTCTACAGATGACTCGAAAACGTTTGGTTTGCGATGCTGGAAGAACCAGTCGACAGTAATGAGCTTGTACACTAAGAAGGAATTTGAAGTGGATTCCCTTAAATATTGAAGAGTAAAAAGAAAGAAAGAAAAAACGTTCATCACTATAAAACTAGATTTAAGAATAGAACAATAAATTAATTTTTATTTAACATCAAAGTTTAGCCCTAAGAAACTGCGTCATTTATTTATTGTCTCGTTTTAACATTTTTTTTTTCCTGTTTATAATCCGAAGAGGAATTTCTATTGTCTAACTGGCAACATTTCAGCCAAAAATAAATAGATTTTTAACGCATATCAAAAAGTCGTTTGAAACTCTGTATTATTTGTTAAAAAATGTTTTTATTTTAGTATTTTTTTTTCATACTTTGTAAATGAACTGCAATTCTTATCACAGTTTTCGTGTATCCCAAGAATTTATTTATGCCCATAGACAGTCTTATCTGCTCACATACGTGAGTGTGTGAAAGCACTTGAGCTAATGCAACCTCCTTCTTGTTTGCTTTTATTTTGTAGTTTAAAAGTTATCTATACTAGTTAATAAACCTTTTCTTCTACATTTCGAATTTTGCTGATTGAAATTTCATTCTCTCTTTATTTATAAAATATTCACACGCATATATAACATTTATTTTATAAATGACGTATAAAAATTATTAAGTAAAAAAATGTTTACCTCATTTGCTGGTTGGAAGGTCTATCGGGATCACAAATCGAAATGACTATGCGAGGAAGTTTTTGTTTATCCTTAATTTTTTTGAAGAAACCTGTAATACCTAAAAGAATTGACGGATAATATTTTATTTTGCACTGTTAATGAAATCATTAAATCGTCGACATAAATAAAACGGAACTGCACTTAGTTTGGTGGAGCATGGTCAAATCTATGGCTCTTGAGCCAAAAAACAGTATTTTTGAGCAAATTTGAGGAAAACTTATTCTGTATTTTATAATTCTATTGGATACAAAGATTTATCGCTTCAGTTTTATGTGCAATTCAAATGGATTTGAATGGACTGATGAAGCCTTTTGAATTAAAATTATTTTATTAGTTATTTTTGGCAAGAAACACAGAAACAGATGAACGGATAGTCAAAAGTAGAAGGTGTATATTTTCATTGGAAACATTATGAAATTAGCATTTTGTGTATGTGCGTGTTTATGAGTAAGAAATTAATCTAAGAGATTTTTTTGATCATTCATACTCACTAAGATAAAAGTTAAAGAGAAAGATTAAATTAATATTATAATAAAGCCTAATTTCTCTTTCCCATATGCCAGCTGAACAAAGAGAAGGCATTGTAATCGTAAAAAAAATCTGGCAGTTTTGATAAATTTCCACGTTTTGGACCTCCCCGAGTTCGATAAAATAGTTTTTGGAATTATAAAATAATTTTGGACATGAGAGTTCAAGAACAAAATGGGCCAGGCTAAGAATGGACAAAATTTTTTAGCAGGCCAACGTAATTTATTATAAAATAGGAGTCAAATATTATCTTAAATAATAATTATAACATTATTTGATCTTGTATTTCCAATATCTATATTTTGCTATAAATATAGCAATTGTAATATCTTTAAAATTTCTGTGCTATTATATTTTATTATCTACGGCAAGTGGTTTAGAGCATGGCTTCTGCTTATTAAATCAAATCTGCTCTTGAAACCAACCAAAATTATAGATGTGTCTTTTGTTGAATGAAATCCGTTAAAGAGTTGACTGCCAATCGATTCGTCTAATCATGCAATGCATGAATTTTAGAATATAATTTTCTAATTTATATAAAATTTTAGACTCAGTTGTTTAATTCAAAGAGGTTCTGAAGGCAAACATGATACTCTTTGATATGCCAAGAAACGAAAATCAAAAAACTCGGCATATACGAGAAGAACCACTCACAGGTTCATATCAATTTTTCGTCTTATTTAGAGTATTGAATCAAAGCATACTATGACCAAGGTTATTTTAGGTTGTAAACTCATGCTGTTAGCCTGTAGTAAGATCTATAAACTTCCTTTTATACATAACAAATGAAGTGTGAAAATGAAAGTATCTTCTGAATCAGATGTTTTTATGATGCATTATTTTATTCAGTACTACAGAAACTCAATAATCCAATTCTATGAATAAGTCAGTCAAAGCTAATTGTAAATAAAACAAACCCTAATTAAATACATTTTCTCAAATACAGAAATATAGTAAGTTACCTTACCTTGTGAATTAGCACGAAGAAAATAAGCAGTAAATGGCTCTGTATCTTGGACTTTCAATATGTTAGTTCTTAAAAGAGACAACAGTTAACTAATGAAAAATGAAAACAACTAACAAATAAAAATTTTATTTTTATTCAACATCAAAAGTAAATTAATATCAAAATAACAAAAATAAGAATATAAAAATTGAATATAGAAAGATAAAAAAAAAAATTCGTTTTGCAAACAGGATTTCTTTTTTTAATAATACTTGAAGAGCATCGACAATGATCAGCTCGCATCTTTTAAAAATGAGTTAGAACAATAAAAAGTAAACATTTCAAAGATAAGCAACTAAAAATCTGTAATATAACGTAATCTGTAATATAACGTATCTGAGAAACAAATAATGTTTTTTCTCTTAAACAACCAATTAATTTTTTCCTCCGTAATAAATAAATACATATAAAACAAACGAAATCTATACATACTTGCTTTTGACAGGCTCCCCTGAATCATTTAATAATTTCATGAAGGCCCAACCAGAACACATCTCGCCAGAAGTCTGCAGAAATAATATTATAAAAAAGTTATTGATTAAAAATTTTAATGTAATTTGTAGCAAAGGTTCTGAATAGATACAAATTACCTGCTTTATTTAAAGCTGACTAGTTTATCCCCAGTATTGGTAGCACTGTGTTAATTAAAAACTTTTCTTTTTTGTTGTAGATTAAAGACGACAATTTATAAGCTTTATTAAATATTATACTATATATTTTATTCGATCATTTATCATATTTCATGCAACTTCATGATTTTATTCCAAAATAATAAATATTGATTGGTCAAAATAACACATTGATTGCAAATAATGACACAAATTATTTGTAAATACGAGAAACACTTTAAAAAATTCTATTCCAGCCAATGCTGAAAGTAGCAGTAGTTCAATGATTTTTTGATCAAAGCTTTGAAATCCTGTAAGTTGCTTGGATTGACCACGAGCAATAAAAAAATCCCAAACAAAAGAGTCTAATAGACAAAAACATGTCAATATACAGGTTGAAACGCGATTAACTCTGCCTATTATATAAAAAAAGGTGCTTTTAGTTAAAAAAGTGCTCCCAATAAAATTTAAAGAAATAAATTTAAAAAAATAGCTTTATGTTCTCTTCTAATTTGAAAAAAATCACACTTTTAAAATTTTTATTTCATTTCCATATTCAAAATTGATCAATTAGAAATTTTTTCCTTTTCCTGCCATTAGATAATTATAAAAATTACATACATGCATTTTTAAAATTGCCTGAATTATAAAGAAGTAAAAAATGATGACTTATGCAACTTTCTGTTATCATTTAAAACAGTGAAATTAGGGATAATATAAAATTCATAATAAAATTTTTTTAGATCAGTTACACAGCAATTTAAAATTTGTTGAATATATTTTTCAGCTGCAAGATTGCCTTTTAAAATGGTTGAACTTAGAAATTTTGCACTTGGGGTTTCAGATCCACGAAAAAGAACATTTTCTTCTTTTCGTTGATGGTGTGTTTCATGAAACAAAAAAAGATTTTTATTATTCCAGTAATAATCTTTATGAGTTCAGATTGCTCTAACAACTGCAAACAAACGTTCATCCGAATGTTCTAAATAAAATACGAAAATCTGTCCGTCATCAAAGGGGACTCAAAATGAAGCTGATGTTTTTATCATTTTCTAATATCAAGAGAAATTATTTTTACTTAAACAGAGGCAAGAAAAATTACTTCAGATAGTATTCCAAGTGACCTGATATTCTTTTTCCAAATTTGAAATAGGAATCAAACCATTACAAAGAAAACACTTTCTCATGAAGTTATCACTCCAAATACTGGAGCGAACGATAATTTTTCTTTTCATCATTCAGCAATCAATAACACCCTAATATCTCAATATCTCGAATATCAGCTATCATTAGCATCCTAAAATATCTCATTGTTTTTAGATAGTGGGATATCCAAAGCAAATAGAATGCACAGATCAGAAATGCAGCTTAAAAGTTAAGGTATTTTCTAAATGCTTAATGTATGTTTCATTTATTCACGTAAGCTGATTTATATTATATAATTCTTATTTCATTATAATCTTTTTGAAACAATCATATTCAGCTCAGTTCTTACGTAAGTAATAACAAAGATATTTTTTAAATTCAACGTTTTCTCAAAGCCACTTTGCTCAAAAACACCTATAAGAAATTATCTTTAAAAATTACTCTGTATAAATCTTAATTAATTATATTTGTACACAAAATTTATTCTATGATAAAAAAAATATAATAATTTATTAAACATAATTGTTTTTGGTAGCAGTATTGTTAAAACTTTACAGCTTCATTAATAAGGAAACACTATTACATCTTCATATTACACATTTATTTATATATAATTAGTAACATTTATCAACTTACTCCCTTCACGTGCTCATAGCTGATACACAGTTCAAATAAAATCCCTAAAAAAGTAAAAATAAAATTTAATTAATACATGTGAAATGTATTAAAAATACATATGGAATAAAAGCTTCCTTATTTGTGTACACCTACTGAATTCACTAAAGGGGAAAGACAATACAGGAGTTTTTACACTAAACGGAATAGAAGCAGAACACTAAAGCAACAATTTTTTAAAAATATTAACTTAATTTTATTTAGCTTACAGCATTGATCTTGTATAAATAAAATGTTCACTGAAAGGAGAAGTATTACTCGATTTCCAGTACATTACTAATTAAGAAGTAATTAAGTTAGTGTTTTTTTTTTTTTTTTTTTTTTTTCTTTTCGTTTAGGTCGTTTTTTAAATAAAATTACTCAGCTCAGAAATGAAGCCGTTTGGCAGAAAATGCTGTTTGTAAAATGGGTTAAAAAACATTTTCATAAACCAATATAAAAAATAACTTGTTCCATCACATGAAATACTAGTTTAGTTATATTAACGTCCCCTTTAGAAGCAACATAAACACTTATTTTGTGAAGGATCTTATAACTCTGAATTGTGGTCCACAGGTATTGCATCGGATCATCGATATCAGACTAACGTATACTATAACGTATTACTATACGTACAAGACGAATCTTTGGTAGATTCGGATGTCGAACCTGGATCCTTAATGCCAAGACCTTACCATTAGATCACCACAGAATTTCGTGAAGTAGATAAACAAATCAAATCCCTGCAGTTTTGTGTCAAAATTTAGTTAGTGCGATTACAAGACGGAAAAATCATTTTGGCTCTCCGCACCAAATACATAGTTTAAAATCAAAATAAATAGGTACACAAAGACAAATATCCGATTTTCTCCACCAACATAGGTAGACAGGGTCATTATAGGTTTTTAAGACATTATCCAAAATAATTTAAAACCTCAATCAGGTTAAAAGCAAGTAAGATTGTCTATTCAAAAGGAAATTAAAACGCCCAGTTTTAAGATTACAGAAAAAAATTTAAATCTATGTTTAAATCAAAATTAAATGATTAATTACTATGATCTCTCGTTGAAGTCAGCGAGGGAATGTAAAATATTAATGGTTAAGTCAATTACACATTTTATTTATTGATTTTTACGTAATTTATTTATTATTTGAATAGCGTCTAACCGATTTTATTTATTATTTTTCATTGTGGTTTCAAAAGGAGAAGGGTTAAGTTAACCTACTTATCGAAGTTTAAGCTAATAATGGTTTCTTACATCTCAATAAATCAGTCACAAGAAAGTATCTGTAATATGTATCAAAGGATTATTTACAGACTTTACGGGTGGTTCGCACAATCACAGAAAAAGGAATCACATTATACAAGAGGTCTTTGTCCATGAATTTGAATTATATAAAAGAAAACAATACTCCCGATATAATTCACGGCATACAAATTTACAGTAATACAACAATTCAGTTGATTGAAAAATTACATATCACTTAAGCAAATCCTTTGAATACTTAATAAGCTGAAATATATGTTTGTTATTGATATTGCGCCCTATTTGGAACTACGACTTGTAATGCTGTTATTCAAGTAAATGGGTTGTTATGTTATTGTAAATTTGAATGCCATGAATTTTGAGTTGTTCTTTTATCTAGAGTATCCTTTTCTTTTATAACTGTACATTTTTTTAAAGTTGAAGGAAATGATAATGAGCCAGAACTATCATAGAAATTAATTCAAATTTTTCACTTGAAAACAGCTACAGCTAGATAAAAACAATAATGTCAAAAACGAAAAGGTTGATGTTCCTAATAGAATGATTTGGCAGCGGTATTTTCATTTAGGATAACGACGATTGGTTACTTAGGTTTATGAGCTCTATCTATTTAGATACGGAAAATAACTTGTGAAGATCGTACGTCATTAGGATGTATTTTGATGTCATTTTATGCCGGTAATTATTAACAATTTCCATTAATTAATAATAAAAGTACTTATATTGCAACTGTTTCTGGACCAAGAAGTTAAAATAATATATCATTTGAGGGACTTCTATTGTAAATGCAATTCCCGGAGTCAAAAGATGAAAACATTTTTCGTGTTTACAGTTCTCCACAAGACTGCACCCTGAGACATCGGAACTCAATACCACATTATTGCTAAACGATTTCATTTGTGCAAAATATTATCAAACTTAATAAAGAAATATTTAAAAACAGAGCTTGTATAAGTATTTAAAAAAATAGACCAACTTTTTCAATCCAGCTGTTGTGAAGATAAAATTTAAAAATTTAGTGCATTCAAAATGAAAATTAAAAATTTAAACAATAAGTACCTAAAGTGGGAACACATTCATTACATTTAATAAATATTTCTCCTTCTTCAACACACGAGTCCTTAGGTGTCACCTAAAAGAAAACTGTTCATCTTTAGTCTATTTCAATAAGAAAATGCTATATTATAAAAGCAGGTGAATAGTTTTTATAAGAAACAGCTCTTATAAAGTTTAAAAATAAAACATTTTTAGCATTTTACCTTTGAATTAAACATCCATAATTTGGGAGAACTTTTATTCCATTTCGCCTTCACAGTGTGAATATTGCTGAGTACCTGCTGAACATAATCTTTTAAAACACATTGAAAGAAATCCAAACACATTAAAAAAGAAACACAACATGTTAAATGCATTTTTAAAAAATGAAGATCAACAGGATGTTGTTATTGTTGTGGGATGACTAATGCTAGCTAAGCTGCGTCAAGCGTATGACAGAAAAAAAAATCATTTCAAAGAGAAAACAGGGCACCTCTTTTCATACAAAGCTAATAATTATTTGTAAATTTCATCATTGATTTTGAATGCTAAGCGCAATACTGACATACGTTTTCGCAAAAATTGCACGCATATTCCAGATAAAAAAAATGTTTTAAAAATCATAAATATCGGGGGTATTTTTATAGTAACCTTCAGGATATTCAAACTAATTGTATGGAACTTACGAAATATATGATAACATGCCATCGAAACATTTTAATGAATTCGAAGTGTACTCGAAAGTGTATATTCGAAAAAGTAAAAGAAGAAAAATTAATAATTTTTGATTGCACATATACGAAAGAACGCATTTTTCTTTCATAATTTCAAGTCAGATTTACAGGTCAATTTATATAAAATTCCCAATTGAATACCACAAAGATTGAGAAAGATATTAGTATTGAGGCGAGCTGAACATCACTTATCCTCTATGAGAAGCTAACAGTTGAATTCCTCACAAATTGATATTTATTCATTATAAATCTTCAAATAGTTAAAATGAACTGCAAAATGGTTAGAAATGTTAAACCTCCGCGCGTACTTATTAATTAAATAATCGCAGAAAAATAAACATCATAAATAAAACATAATTTTATTACATTATTTATGTTATATGCAGAAACATTAAAATTGTAACATTATAGAATTTGATATGCACTATTTAATCAGACACTTTTGCTTATTTTGTAAATTCAATAATTACTATTAAGTGGAATAACCCTTAGATGCAGTGAGGGTCGTTGCTCTATGAGGAAGTTTATGCAGTAGTTTTCCCCCATCCCCTCTGCTCTTCTTGGCCTTCTGTGAAATGGGCTGATCCCAAATCATTTCTCTTCCTTGGTCAGTTTCCAAATGCTCTCGCGGCCAAATTTTCATAGTAAAATGAGAGTCCAAGCAAATTCTTTACATGGTCAAAATTCAAGGACAATATGGAGGCCAATTCAAGGGCGCATTTTTCATTAGTTTCATTGAATAGTACACTTATGAAATAACATGGATAAGATATAAAATATACAATTGTAGATAATTTTCAAGAGGATTTAAACGAATTCAAAAACACTGAAAAGATTTTTAATTTTCTCATAACACTGCTGGCTAAAAGAATGCCTTCGCAATGGCTGATTTAAAAAAATGCAAAGACGATTATCATGGGAACATAAATAAAAAAAGTTTTATCATTTTATGAAAATAAAAAAAAAAATTAAAGAGGTCTACTCTCAATTTAAATTGGTGAACAAAATTTTGCAGTTCTTACTGTAGAATCACAGTTACAAAACAATAGAAAATATTTTATAAATAATTATAATACATAAGAAGTCAAAGAAATGGAGGAGAATTAGCAAATTAGTTTTCAAGAAATATTTTATAAATTAAACATAAAAATATAAATACAAACATTGCAAGAGATAAGGGAAAATTAATTATTATATAAAAATCTTGAAGCAGTAAATGCTAATTTATCTATTTTTAATAAATTTATTTATTGAAACACAAAAAAGAAAGAGTTAATAATTTTTTTAAATAATAAAAATAAGAGATATTGTCTGTATGTTGTTAAAAGTAATCAAGTTCAAAGAAAATGAAAAACGAATTAATGTATTTTTTAATATTTTAAAATATTGCCTCTGTAAAAGAAAAAATTGTGCATATTAATATATATTAGTATCTTACTGATAGTTTCCGGACATTTTCTGATCTACACATTTCTTTAACTCCCTTTGAATTTCGACTAATAATTCAAAAAGAATATGTATGAAGACAGGTTTTACTATGATTATGCGGCAACAAGGCCAGTTAGGGGACCGATTAGAAATTAATGAAAAAGGAAATAATTTAGGCTCAATCCGTTTCACAGCAATTTTATAATGATTTGCCATTTTCATCACTGGTTTTGTTTATTATTAATGGTTCGCAATATTTACATGTATTTTAAAAGGAAATAACGTGCATATTCGGAAAAAATATAAAGAATTTATTTAAAACAATACACTTTTCTAGCATTTTCCAATTTAGCTTATAACATGCATAGTTTTCAATCAAATCGCACGAAACACGTAAAATATATGATAATGTGCAATTAATATACATACTAAAATTAAAAGCAAATACTTCGAAAATCCTATGAAATATGAGTATATATAGTACATAATTTTTAACTAAGCATATTTGAAGTATACCATATTTTCTTCTTTCATAATTTGAAAGCGAGATATATAAAGCAATCAAGGCTGGATTATCAAATGTGCCAAGTATTAGTAGGTCACTGTTTAAAGGCCCCATACCTTTCGAAAGCCCCGAGAATTTTCGGCGGTATTTATACGGTTATTTAAATTCGTATTTTCATTTGATTTATTATATTCAAGTACTTGAAAATTTTCAAATTAAAATCAAGTGCTGTTTAAATTTTAGAACATTATTCTTAGGATTTATCTTTCTTGTTCTCAAAGCTGTTTGCAGATCAGTGAGGGTTTTTTTTTCTGTATTTTGTTGACTGATTCACAAGTCAAAAGCTCTTGTGAACCTTTTATTTAAGTATTTAGCGCATTTAAAAAAAAAGGTTGCTTAATTTATTTATTTTTAAACATTAAAAAAAATTAAACTAAGAACTTTTAATTTAATTATTTTATATTGAGGCAAAGAAACCAATCTTTTTGGAAGGAAGGCACTCTCCATTAAATATTTCGTTAATCAGTTAGCCCTAATATTTTTTTCTTAAAAACTGTTACATAGAGACTGAATTTAAATCATTAAATAGATATGGTTTTCCAAAAGGGCCTCCCAAATACTTCATTTTCTAGGATATCTACAAAATTTGATATAGGTCTGAAGGCAACTTATATAAGAATTCCAGGTGCATACTTAAAAAATCAGAAAGATATTGGCATTAAAGGTAGCTAAATTTCAGGAATTAAATTATATAAATCAGAAATACGCCAACTTCCTGCGTATTAATAATTGAAATACATAATTTAAATTGTAGTAAATTAGATATCATAAATTACGATTAACTTTATTGTCATTCCCATTATTTGAATAAACATTAGAATTGTAATATTACGTAGATTACGAATTATGCATGATATATTCTATATAATTAAAGGCACTGGATACGTTTTGGTAATGAGAAACGGATTCAAATTTGCATTGTTTCATTAACTCGATGAGAGCCTTACACAACTCATAGGAATTAAGTGAATTTAAAATAACGTTATGTTTTGCTTATCGTGTAAAAGCATCAATTACTAACATGAAGTGGTGTCACTTTTGGCTGTAATGACATTTGCTACTCCTTTGAAAAGGCTATCCAATAATTTTTGGAATGTATTTAAAAGAACTACACATCAATCTAGTGAAAGAAGACTGGTAAGCTTTGTCAATGAAATAGGACATTATGGCCCAGCTCAAATTCGATATCCCCATTTATCCGCTTAGTGTTTATGGTATTCACACAATATATTAATAATATCCAATTCACAGTAGTAATTTATTCATCTGTTATCATAATCAGGGTAAAAGTATCCAGATGCTTTTAATTTTATAGTCTGTATTAAGTTGCAGTTCTAATGTTTGTGCAAATAAAACGATTATCAGAATAAAATCTATTGTTATTTATAATGCCTAAATTACTATAATCTAATTTAAGTACTTAATTTATAAGTATTCAAAAGTGTATTTATTAAAATTTTGATCTTTATGCAATTTAATTCAATTACTCGAAGTTTAAAAATGAGCAATTCGTGGAAATTCCTTCAATATTTAACTTCTTTTAGAGAGCAACTGAAATTCAGTTCCCTAAATTCCAATATCCTTCTGTATCGTAACGGTATTTAACTAGAATTTTTATCTAATTTAACTTTTTTATATATAAATTTGAAATTATGAAGAAAAAAATATGTTACGTTTATGCACGTACACACTTAAAGTTTATTTACTTCAAAAACTAATACTTTCTAGGATATTCAAAGTATTTACTTTTAATTTCAACATAATTTATTAACAATGCATTGGCACAGTTTCTGCAAATTTCATATGTTTTTGTTGAAAACTAAGCATTCTATAAGCAACAAAAAAGAAAAATTTGGAATTTTTAAAAAATATTCCGAATGAATTTTGAGCAAACTAAACCAAACCATTGATGAAAGTTGCAAATTATAATAAACTTTCTGTGAAATAAGATGAGAATAAAGTATATCTTTCTTCCTTAATATCTAGTCTATACCCTAAATGTCCGCGACTGTATCTTCATTGTAAATTTTAAGTTCGTGCATATTCTGTAAATGATCGAAATTCGTGGGCCTTCTCTCATGTTTTCTGGTGATTTTCGGGGAAAATGTGTAAATCCGAAATTGCTTTGATACTTCTGAACAGATAGTGTATGGGCAATACATATTATATACTGATGATACATTATTGTCATTTCATTATTGTCGGCTGATTTCAAACATTATCTCGTTATTCCTTTTCTTTGGATTGGGCCACTTTTAGCAGCATACCGAAGAGAAGTAAATGAAAATAATTTCTTTTTACCTTATTACCATCATGAAAGCACATTCTTATATGACGATTCTTCACAATGAAATCTGTTCATAAAATACACATCAAGATTATTAATAATGTGAAAAGCAGAATTCCAGGATCGCAAGATTTGAAAAAAGGAAATAAAAAGTTATACAAAAACATACACTAATTTTCCAAACAGGGAAACTAACATGCATTCATATCAATTAATGTTTTATAATTTTAAAATAAAATGCTTGGAAGTAAAGTAATTGGAATATAAAATCTATTCCATAGGAAAAGAAACTAGAATTCCCGCTAAAATTTCTGAATATTTCCGTTTCACAGTAACTAACTATTCAAGAAATTTATACCTTTCAACAAAATGCACACCATATGCTAATACTAAAAGGGTTTGGTATAAGAGAATCCTTACAGCTAGCTATAATGAGAACAATAGATTGTACGTTATATCTTCAAATATTTTAAATTGGAAATTTATTTTAATTTCAATTTTTTTTTAAGAAAATGAATAACCATTTTAACTATAAAATATAACCGTTGGTATAACCATCCTTTTCAAATATAACCGTTCATATAAATAAGGTCCTTATATGAAGCATAATGAATTTCCCGAAAAAGTTCGAAGCTCATTTCTTTGAATATGCAGAAACTTTCTGAACAAATAAACATCAAGATGAAAATATCAGCCTTTAAAATATTTTGTATACAGGGAGAGATTTAAAAGTGAAGGATATTACAGGCTACAATGTCCATGCTTCAGAAATCTTATTATAAGCAATTAAACCATTCAAACTGTAAAAGGGCACAAGTAAGCACAAATATATTTAAA
The DNA here is from genome assembly GCA_026543865.1 of Argiope aurantia. Classification (NCBI taxonomy): domain Eukaryota; kingdom Metazoa; phylum Arthropoda; class Arachnida; order Araneae; family Araneidae; genus Argiope; species Argiope aurantia. The sequence continues at coordinate 52,052 of JAPMOR010124375.1, read as the reverse complement.
TATATCAAGCCTTGTTTGTAACATGCAAACCAGTGAAGCATAGATCATTGGTGATTATATTTCAAAGTACAATTTTTAAATGTGTTAGTTTTTACTAAGTTGTCTGGATTTTGATGTATTGCAATTGTTTTGCTAACAATTAAGTGTGCGCTATTTTTTTTAATTCAAAATACTAACGCTATTTTGAAAAATATATATATCATTAAACATTTTTTTATGTGGAAAAACGATTAAGTTGTTAAAGTTAAGTTTTAGCGATTAAACGCTGGAAAAATTACTCATAGTGATTGTCATTTGTAACTGAGAAATGAATTAAGTTAAGAGTTAAAAACTATGTTTTCATCGGCAAAGTCAAAAAGTACATACAGACTCTTTGAAAAAACAAAGCTTCCTATAAAAAAGCATTTTGCTCTGTTAACTGTATAAAAGAGTAGGGTAATTTTATCAAAGGTCTTCAATGTGAAAACAGGACAAAAACTTTGTTTATCTTACAGGAATAAGGGATTTAAAATCAAATTGATGAGAATAATGTAGAAAGTTGCTTAAATACGCCTAAAATCATGAAATTCATGACATAGGATTAACACCTGATAAATTATTAGAAATACTGTGATTAAATTCTTTATTCCAAGAAGCTGGAATGCTTTCCATTAAAATTCTATGTATTTGGTGAACTAAATAGATCATCTTAAGAAAAAAAATTACAAAGAGCATATGAAAATCTAAAAAGAAAATTTCAAATTACTCTTGAAATTGATTTACAAAGAGAAAAAATAGTATAATAAAAAGAATCTAAAGATCTGAACAAGCTTGTAAATACAATAAAAATTACTAAAATTGTACATCCAGAAACAAAAGGATTTAAATGCTGACGATTCTAACTCAATAATGTGGTCGAAAAGAAAAATAAAAGATCTTAATATATCCAACTATTATGTTCGTAAGATTAAAAAAAAAAAAGTTCACAGTCGAGTCTTTTTTAGCAATCAACTCGTAATTAGGGAAACAGTTGAATCCTAAACTGTTGAATTTTGAAAAAGTTTTTAACAGATTGATGAAAACCTACAATTTTTCCAGAGATGTAGGATGTGGCGAGCATAGAGAAAAAAAGTGTACTAAAGTAAACGTTAGATTTTATGCAATTTTAGTGAGCTATACTCAAATTTTAAAGTGCAATATTCTAACTTGAAAATAGGGTTTTTAAAATGTGGTCCTTTGTGGTCCTAATGGTGTAAAGGACATACATTTAATGTGTGTAAGCGCAATGTGTTATTAATGTGTTATTTTATTGAATCAAGAGCAGATATTAAGAACGGTTACAAATAACTGACTTCATATATTGTTTGTTAAAGAAAATGAAGGGAAAGTACACTGAGACATTGTGACAAGTGCCCATTTAAATATATCCCTATCCAACTTTTACAGTCAAAATTTGAGAATCTGATAATGATGATCCAGTTGAGTACAATCAGTGGGTTTTCGACTGATCGAAATGAAATGATATAGGGCTCAATATTAATAATTATAGGTCAAATAATGTATTGCTAAATTAATAGAAAAAAACTGAATAAATTAATACTAAATCTATATACTGAGAAATCACAAGCTTCATTTTTTTTTTCTTATTTAAAGAAAACGTTTTCCTCAAATATGACTTATCTGGTCAGATTTTAGCACAGCGTCTGATTTCATAATACAAGAGGAAATTTGAACTACTGCACCTGAGATTCATACACTATTTATTCTGTCATGATTAACTGTAAGCAATGAAAATCTGATTTTACACTTTGGTATCATGATCTGGAATATAACGTGTAAGATTTGAGATCCATGAAACTATAAATGGTTTTATAAAAGACATCAGATTACTTCAGTGATGGATATAATGTGCAATATAAATATTAAAACACTTCCTTGAATCTGTGTCTGCATGGGAAAACTTTCAATTTAAATTCTAGTGATGATTTTTTTTTTCAACTTACCATGTAAAAACAGAATATGTCTGAATAAGCAGTGCAGACAAATATTTAGCTAAGAATGAGTTTTTAAGAACTTCTGGACAGACAAATTACAACAATGAATTAACTTTTCCAAAATCAACTTTACAACAATTAACTCCAACACATTTCAAACAATGCAGTTGATTCTATTCATCTAACCTTGAAAAGTCACGTCAAAGGTATTTAAATTTTTCCAGGAACAAGATTATTCCAGAACTCTCAGTAAATAAGTGAGTTGAGTACGAATGAGGGTAGAAGAATCAGCAATGATTAAATTTAACAATAAAATAAATTTCATTGATTTACCATTAGGAGGCTCAGGTATTTGTCTTGCAGCAATCAAGCTAATTTTCTTTTGAAGTAGCGTTGAATTAGGTTTTAGCTGAAAATAATAAAATAAATTAAAATGCGTACTCACGCACATACACACGAATTTAAGTTACAGAAGACAGAATACACATATGACATTTAAAAAATTTTCATTTATATATTGAAGTACTTACTAGTGTCTTGTCATAACATATATCTTTAAAAGAGATACCAGATTCATCTAGTTTAGGAGCCATAAAATTTCCTATAATGTAATGGGAATCTAAAAACCAATAATTGAGAGAATATTAGAAGCATATATAGATTATAAATTATTACAAGCAATATATTAATCTAAAACTAAAGCAGATACCAATTCCAGTTTCATAAAGCAAGACTTCCCAAAAGGTTTTCCAAGCATTAATTAAAATTGAAATGTAACGGGGTCGTGCTGTAGAATCTTGAAGAAAGTGCAATCAGGATAAGAAACCATAACTCTGTTTATTTTAACTCGAATGATGAATCTAAAATTTAATTTTTAGATGTTATTACAAGTGAGTATAAGCCATAACCATTGGCAAGAAATGCGACGAGGTTTCGACGATACGAAATTCAAAGCAAAAAGAGAGCAGAGGAAGTTGGCGACCTTTTATCAGTTCAGAAAAAGGTTTTCCCGTTTCAGACGTGAAACTTAAATTGAAGAAATGTTTAAGCAGCAGTTTAAGTCAACTAAAGCTACAACTATTTGATCCCTCACAACTCAGAAATTAAAGTACTTTCCTTAAAGTCCTCAAAAATTTAAGTCTTTGAATTCAAACCAAGGGATGAAATTAAAGGGTAGAAAATTATTTTAAAAATAAAAAAAAATAAATAAATTTAGTTAGGTTTAATTTATTTCTCTAATATTCACATTTCCATTACAACTAAATAATTTAGTCGGCGTGAAACTGCGCGGCGTACACAAACCGACTGAATCATTTAATCCGTAAAGGAATCGCATGCTTTGCCTAGCCTTAGAAATATGAAGTACATATTGAAAAACAATAATATTGTTAAAGTAAAATCAAGTACTTTGAAAAAAAATCCGAAATAGCTAAATATAATTAATATCCATTTAAATTTGATTTTAAAATACCTCATGTGTATTTAATTTGTTAAATAAACGAAGCAAGAAATAAAGATTGACATTTACGTTTAATTGAAAGCCATAATTTAATTTATTAGGCTGAAGTTTGTATTGTATAAATAAAATTTTTTATTAATTTGGTACAGCAAATTTATTGCCAAGTCTCTTTTACAATCAATTTTTGGAAGCAACTTTTTCTCATCTTATTCATTATTTTTAATTTATTTCACCGTATTCGATTACTTAATGTTCAGTTATTAAATCGTGAAATCATCATTTAGCTTAAAATTTAAATCAGTGCATTTTCTAAAATCTAAAGTTATGCGAATCTGTAACTAAAAACAATTTATTTTGAAACAAAGATTAAATTACAGAAAAAAGATTGTTGGTCTTCATTTATTTTCTGCCATAGACGAAGATTCTCATAGCTGAAAAGAAAATATTTAAAGTCTGCTATTTCTGTTTTTTATTAATTTTATTACTTTTTACAAATTCTTTTAAAATTTTAATTTTATCGTTCGACATAAGTGTTTTACACTCTCGAGACATTTTAAAAGTTTAAGAAACAAACAAAACAATAATACAGAAAACACATATGTGCTCAAAGACATAGAAATTCGAACATGATATGCTTATCAGACAGAGCGATCCTTGAAATGAATAGTGAAAAAAAAATAGTTAATCAAGAAAATCTGCGAATTTTAATATGAGGGAAAGTGGTGAATAACGTAGGCCATGAGTCCTTTGCATTGTATAATCATAGTTGCTTCTCTAATCGAGACTGATGAAACATATAAATCAGAAACGTATAAATTGTGCTTATTGTACTTTTTAATCCGATCAGACAAATCTCATCGTTTCATAACAAGCCGAATATTTCAGACTGGAGCAAGACTGATATTTTGCGGCATTATTATATAAGACGTTTTCAGAAAATTAATAATCAAAATTTTGATCAGCAAAAGTGACGAAAAACAAAGATTTTCAGCAAGGGAAAAAAATCAGTGGAAATAATTATATTAATAACTCAAGCCATAGTTAATAACTTCAAAATTATTCTTAGAAATTTTAATTTTCTTGATGACGTAGCTTGAGATCTCATAAGTCCGAATTCTTTTTATCATACAGGAATAAAAGCTTCCAATGCGTCGTAAAAAGAGCGTAAATGTAAAAGAAGGATAAAAACATTAATTTAGAAAGATCCTATTAAAAAGGCTTAGTTAATTTTTCGTACAATGGAATTAATTATAATGATATATATGACAATATTAACATTAATTGATACAAATTCCCAATATTGACATTAATTGATAAAAAAAATAATAACCGTTTCCTATTTTTATTAGAATTATCAGCATATTGAGTATAATGACGCCATCTTTTTAAGAAACTATAAGATAGTCGCGAACAATGAATTATTTCTTGTTTTCCAAAGTGCACTGGGTACAAAGAAAAAAATACATACCCTTTTGGGCAAGATCAAAGAGCATTGAGTGTCGAAATCCTTCAGGCAGCACATCGTGATTTATCGACAACTCGGAGAAACGATCCTAAAAATATATGGTAAAAATTGTAAATCTATCAAGAAGTATTTGCTGTTATTTAGTATATTTGGAATAGCACTTATTCTATATCATCAAAAAATATCTGGACATTTTGGGTTTACATATATTTTCGAACTTATCCAGAATGGCTGGGCGAACTGTCTTTGAACAAGTAAATAATATGCTTGAAATTCCATTTTACGCTGAAAATTCGGTCACCAGAAGATTGCAAGGAATGATCAGAAATTAGAGAAGAAAAAAAATGATTTGTATTCACCCAGTTTCACCGAAAACTGATAATGAATTGTAGCTTTTTTTTAATCGTGTGCAATATTCACACGCAATGCAATTTCATGGAAATAGCATTATATTCGGGAAGATAAAAAGTTTTTTGTTTAGTTCCAATTTTTCCAGCGTATTTTTTGCTTATAACAAGCAGGGTTTTAAACCAAGTTTTACGAAACTTACAGAATACTTGATAAAATGCCATCTAAGAATAATACAAAAATTCAGAATAAATATCATGACTAACTCTCGGTTTTCATGCCTAGGCTTGTAAACCACAGTGATGCAAAGCTCGACAACACTGGAGTCTAGGTTAATGGCGTAAAATGCTACAGAGCAAAGAATCCTTGTATCTAATTTTTATACGATTTTATATAACTATTCGAAGATTCAGTTTAAAAAATATCATTTTGAGAATATTCTTTATAATTTAGTTTCTTTTTAAAAGCAACTGAAATTCAGTTGGCTGGAATGCCGATATCTTTATGAATCTTAATGATATTCATTCGAAATCGTTATATAAGTTACCCCTACATATAACTTTGAAATTGTAAAGAAAAAATTATACAGCATTTCACAGACACAGTTAAAAATTATTTACTGCAAATATTCAATTTAAATTTTTATATACTTTGCGAGCACATTGTCACTTATTCGGTAAGCTTCACATGTTTTCATTGAAAGCCTTGCATGATATAAGCAAAAATATTTGGAAATCTTTATATAACTTTCTTGCCAAATTAACGTGTTATTTTTAGAAAAATGCATGTATGCATTACGTGTAACCAACAGAACAATTAGTGAATTAATTTTCATTTCTCTCTGAAATGAGTTGAGCCTAAATCATTTCCAATTCATCACTTTCTGGTCAGTCCCTTAAATGTCTTCATGGTCGAATGTTCACTGTTAAATGTGGGTTACCTTTTGGGGAAAATTTAAAAAAAAAATGTGTAGGTCTCAATGTCCTCGGATAATTTTGATCTCATAGTGTAGTTTTAAATTTTGTGTAGTTAAGTTTAGATCACTCTGGTTAACTTCCTTCATGCAAATTAAATTTAATAAAACATATCTTAAAATGTATAATAAAAGGCATTTTGATGGATGCGTTTTAAAATCGCAACTTCAATTTAATAGATACTCTGTAAATAAAAGCTATGAACAATATAAAATGTAAAATTAATAAGAGATGATAAAAAATTTAGGTTTGATTATTCAATCAAAATGCATAACAACTTAACTGTCTTTATTCTAAAACTAAAATGTTCAATTGTTCAAAGATGAATACTTCCTATTTCGATTACAAGTATTTCTATCTCTAATTTGATTGTCACATTTCTTTGACATATGAATAACTAACAAAATTATTCTATAATTAAATATAATTATCATGATTTTAAGAAATATTTTTTTCGGATCTTTTAGATGATGCACTGTTTTTCTTGGATTCTCAATGCATTGGCACACAAACTTGTTATTTGAAATAAAAATGTCAATGTCTATACAAGAAAGTATTCTTACCACAAGAATTCTGGGAGGCTCAGTTTCGTCAGCGATAAAATCTTCGTTACGTTCAGAATTTTCCGGCTATTTTAAAATATTTCAAATGTTAGTCATTTTAGAGACGCAAGATAATTACAATAAATATTTACAATGAGACGGAGAATTGTTAAGATTTTAAGAAATCATTAAGCTAATCATTTATTTATTCCTGTTTACTTTTGCAAAGACGTTTTCGAACTAGCATGAAGAACAATCAAGGTCAAGTGGGCGTGGGGGAGGCTCTCGCCGACTCGAAACTGTTTTTATATAAAATCATCAAATACACATTATTATTACAATAAAATGAATGGTGACAATTTCAATTTTCAAATCTGTAGAAGTTTGGTTCAGGTGAAACATAATCTTGTGTTTTGCCCGAGTTTAAAATGATGCAATAATAATCTACAAACAAACTGGGTTCTTGGAGAAATTAACTCTCTGTTCCAAATTAAAAATACAAAGATTGCGAGTTTTTACAGAAATAAAATTATTTCATTTCATCCATATCTTCAATACAATTTTAAAAGGGAAAATCTTAATGTGGTATTCACTTTTTGTTAAAAATATTCTAATTGTAATTTAATGAAAAAAAATTAACATCACATGAAAAGGAAATATTGTTTGACATTAATTTTATAAGACTTATAAGAATTCCAACCCATTTTTTTTATTCCTCTGAACTCGCCATTTTTTAAAAAAAATTTAGTCTTTAAAACCAAGACGGTCAGAACTCATTTCATAAGCATTTTTCTTTTAATTAATTAAAAAAGAAATAAAAATATCACAATATAAGAAGCGCACAATTTTTCAAATTAATATCTATTGGATGTGTAAATATAGCTTCAACTTTTTTGATGGATGTTGTTAAAATATTGCCTGCATACAACTGAGTATGGAAACACTTGTATTTAAAAAGTTTGGCAGCAAATTATAATAAACAGCATGTTTCTGTTTAAAATTTATATAATAAACCCTTTTAGTTCATGAAACTTGGAGTTCTGTGTCAAGCAAATAAAAACTAAGGAAGATGTTATTTCATTATTTTATTGGAAATAAAAATTCCAACAAAAATGCACCGCCGGCATTTACAAATGTTCTTGCTCCTGTAATATGCAGAATATAAAATAAGTGCTAATAAGTTAGAGAATACCTTTTTGGATATACTTTTGGAATCAGAGAATGGTATATTCCTTCTGAAAATAAATGAAACACTCATATAAGATAAGTGAATATACTGAAATTGAGTTCTGCAAAATACTGAGTGATTTTAAAACCAATCAAAAGTTTCAAACTATCTTTCATTAATGAATATGTAATCTTCCTATATCAAAAAATTTATGTTTTTAAATAGTCAAAGAAACACTTTGAAATCATTCCCACTAATATATACCACTACAAAAAATTTTAATATTACACACTTTCATTAAAATTTTTCCAAAAAATTCCACTGAAATTAGTTGATATATATGAAAAAACACAGAGTGATATGTTTAATACCATAAACAGAAATACAATTTGCTTTAAATAACATGAAAGATGATTCATTATATAAATATATTCATTTGAATGTTAGAACAAGAGTCATTCAAATTCACATTTGTAAATAAGTTATATATCGCTGAGTAACCAATGAATATTTTGGTATCATTTTTTATTTAAATAAATAATCTTTTGAGATGAAAAGAAAAATATATATATATAATATCTTCACGAAGTTTTAATATTTAACAATCTGAAACATAAAAAAATAATTGATATATTTTTCTCCTCATTCAGTAAGCTTTAATTCCCCGGTTATAATTTCGACTCTGTAACTGACAATGAATTACAATTACCGCCAAGATTTGCGTGTTTACAAACTTTAATAGAGAAACAGGATAAGAAAAGAGTATTTTTAGTTGCTATAGCAGCAATAATTCACGTGACAAGAATGTTTAGACTACTGCATACAATTGTTTTATCCTAAAATGCTCAGGCATGCACACTAGGTTTTGTAGAATATGGCTGTTCTTAGGTGTTAATAGAGAGGGAAATTTATTTTCTCGATAATTCTCATATAATGCAAGCAAGGTTAAGATCAAATTTTAAAGCTAAATTTATTTAATTAGAAAGTAAGCCACATAGAAGAATTATTAGAATAGTAAACCACAAAATGTTTTTCCTACTCACTTTTCAGTTTCCAATCCCAGTGTACCTAAATAAATCAAGAGTGATATAAAAAATACAAAGTAAAAATTATAAATACAAGATAGGTAAATGAAAAAACACTTACCATCAATTTTTGTTTTTACATGATCAGGAATCTAAAAATTTGAAAGAGATTAATATGCATTAACTGGAATTCAAATCATATTTTGCAACAAAAGTTTTAATAATTAACAGAAAAAAGATGACCTCAATAAAACAATAACTAGTTGTTTAATTTTATAATTACTCTCCAAATTGTCACTTAAATTTTAAATTAACGAACTTTGCTTAGTTATAGATTGGTTTAACAAAATCAGAAAAACTTCTAATACAAGACAACAAAAATTTTGAAGAATTATATACTATATGAATTCAAAATTTTAATCACTTGAATCACTTTGTAGGTGATGATACTCGCAAAAGCTAGGCATGTTTAAAATAACATACATAGATCAATGTACAGGGTGCGACATAAATTCGTGTAGTCTTCAAAAATTCATAATAAAAGAAGAAATGCACGGAAAAAACTGGTTTTCATGAATATGATGAGGGACATTGGATTCTTCTTTATGTACAATTGCTATCGAAAAATTTGAGCTAAAAAGTGAAACTTACAAAAAACAATCATTTTAACAGTTAACACGAGAAAAACAAAACATTCAGGAGACGAAATTTTTTTCGATGTAAGTACTCGAGTTCCCTGATGCAAATTATCTTCGAATGCATTTGCAACTGCGAAACACGAGGTCTCTTAACGAGATGCCGTTCGATAACTGCACTTGATCGAAAACTTGCTCGATAACTAATTTTTGAGCAAAAGATTTAAACGAATGAAGAAAAAACAAAAGCATAAATTTCTGTCCACATCACGCAACAGCTGTTATAAAACCTAGAATCTTTTGCACAGATTTTGTTTTCTATGTTCTTTTTATTGCTAATCAGAAAATTCTTACGTTTACTATATCAAGCTGTGTTAACTAAATTATCTTACCAAAAACGATAATTCCATTGTAATTACTCTACGGAAATATCGGAGTTTGAATAAGATGCGAAAAGATCCACTGACTGTTAAAAACTCCGATTAATAGTAGCCAAATTTGACGAAACAGGCACGTTTTGGAAGTGGAAGAAAACCATTTTCCGCAAGAGCAATAGACATGATTGTGCTTCAGATGGAAGAAAACAAAACTTCCATCGTACAGGCTAGTATCAGCGTCCTTCGTGTTGCAGAAGAATTAGATATACTCCGTTCAAACGACCAGAAGATCATATGGAGTATTTCGAGTATTATCAGTACTAACTTCAACTTATGCAAAGGCTGCTTCCATATGATTTCGAGACTCAAGACCAGTTCTCACTTCAATTCCTTGCTCGTTTTCGAGATTGATTCAGAATGGTCTTGGTATATCTCCCAGACAGACAAAGCGCACTTCCATTTAGACAGTTCGGTTACTCGCAACAGCCGAATTTGTTAACCCGAAAATCTGTGTTCAGCCTTACAGGTTCCATTGTGGTGTGGGTTTACTTTATCATTTGTTCTCAGTCCGTATTTCTTCGAGATATTAAGTGCTAAAAGTTCGGTAACATGCCCGATCACCGGGCAACGATATGCATTTTTGTTACAGAATAAAACTGTTCCGGATCTGCAATCATGTCAGTGTCTTTCACGCACAATTGTTTGAAAGATGGAGTTCCTTCACACATTAGATTTGTGCTAAAAACGTTCTCAAAAATCACAGATGATTGCGTCATCAAACGCCACATCTCTGATCTGTGGCCTCCCCGGTCCCCAAACCACAATCCATACGACTTTTAGTTTTGGGGACATTTGAAGCAGCTAGTATGTCATAATAATCCAATAACATTACCCGATCTTAAAGACAGCATTTAAGACATGTTCGCAGCATTTTCAAGAACACACATTGGTCAACTGTGGAATATGCTATTTTATATGATAGCTGAAAATGAAATCCAAATTCTTGAACCTGTTTTATAAAATTTGTAAACCATCGTAAATGTGTTCTAAATGTAGAATTCATTAAAATAGTCTTCTGGCAGCGAAATTTTGAACTATTTTTTTTATTTCTTCAAACAAATTCCCATTCCTTAACGTTTCCAATTCATTCCCATGTCTTACAAAAAATTTCATAACTTTCTGAACAATAGTTCCGTCAGTAGACAACTTTAAAATAGAGTCATTTAATTATAGACACCCTGTATAACTAAACATTTATCTTCACACAATAGATATTGTTCACAGTTATTTAATAAAAAGAGAATAACACAATAATTATTTAATATTATAAAATACAATTTATAACTTAAAACAAAAATATGTTCACCAAAAAGTAATTTTAAAATTTTTGAGCAAAATTAATTTTTAAGATAACTAAGCAAATCATGAATTATTGTAAATATATACTTTAAGGAAAGTAGAAGGAACTAAGCCAGTTTCTCCTTTATCATTTTTTGCTTCCCACCAACCACTATCCCTAAAAGAATTACAAACAGTATTAAATTGTTGTTAATGAATTAAAGATAAGAATATACTAATAACTCTAAAAGGTAAAGCAAACAATAGAAACGGGCAATCTCATTTGAAAATGTTGAATATAAATTCAACGTTACAAAATACATTAATATCGACTGCGTTCTTTATAAAAGAGTATTAAAAAACAATACAAAAAGTCATTCTTGCACCTTAAAACTTATTAAAGTGCTTATATTTATCTACACTTACATAAGGAAGTGATTGGAAGCGCATGCAGTGTTCAGAAAAATGTATCGCATTTACAGCCATGAAATTTGGCACATAGACAGTCGTAATGGTGACTCCATGCATCTCCAAGCCCGAATTTTGAAATTTAATGAACAAATTTTTTATTTAATATTTTGTGCAATTTTGGATGATTTTGTCATGTTATTACTAATAGTTGTAAGATGAAGGGTTGGAGGATACTGCTTCATAATAGTCAGCTTTCCCTAAACACTTTTCACCTGAAACTGAAATTCCTGCATCCGACATTTTCATTATATTTTTCATTTTTTTTTTTGAGTTTTTAATAAACAGAGGTCCTCAATTTAAAACAAGAACTGCGGAAACCCCCTTCCTTCCCTTAATTTTTCATTAATTATTTCTTCAATAAATTCAAAGATTTTCTTTGCAGAACAATGGAAACAAAAGAGACCTTTTCTGCTAGCAAGGCCATGAACTATTCCGTTTTCCTAGTAGAGAAGAGGAGGGGAGGAATTGATGACGTACATGGTCAACCATGGATTTACACTGCAGAAGGAATTACAAAAAAATTTGTGTAGTGTCAGGATCTTCATTGAGTATGTCGAGCGTAAAGATTCAAGTACAGATACTAGTAGATGTAATAAACAGGAAAACAATAAACATCATTCTACTGTTTGAGAACATTTTTTATGAGACTATGATAATTTTAAAAAAAACCAAATATGACTAATAGGAACACGGGGTCGTATAAAAAGTTAGAATCCTTAAGATTTTCAGAAATACAATTACTGATTAAAGCAATACAAAATATAATTTTTCTCATAATTGAAAGAATTTTTCCAAATGGAATTATGTGCCTATCTTTGACGGATTAGAAATTAGAGATTGGGCTACGATATCAGTGGACATTCTGAATAAGTATTAAATATAAAAAGATATAAAATATTAAAAATAAAACTATATATAAAAAGAAATCTCTTTTGATCCATAATTAAAATAAAAGATTTTGAACAAAAACCATTGAAACAAAATTAATCTGAAAGTTTGCTGAACATGATTTGTGCATTTCATTATTTTTATTGGAGTTGACACTACATTCATTATTAAGACATTTATTTTCAAGATGTACAGTCAAATTTTATTTTAAAAAATCTGCACTTTTAAAAACTTTTAGAGGGAGGAAAAAAAGAGCTGACATTAAAGTAGTAATTTTTATAGCAGAACTATATGTTACGATGAAATTCATTAAGATGGGTAAAAATTATCAATTCCATATAAATATACAAAGGTTATAAACTTCTAGGAGGGGTTGGAAACATTTAGACGACTCCGAATCCCGTAGTAATGCCAAGTCGGAAATACTTGCCAGTCATCGTAGATGACAATGCACATGGTGAGATTCCAGACATTTCCTAACAGAATCTTCAATCAAACATTCCATATGAAGATTCAATGATCTCACAACTATCCAAGTAAGTAGAGCAAGATCATAAAAAATGACACAGCAATGACGCCACTTCTGACGTCAGTAGACACAAAATTTAAATCCGATATGCATAGTTCATTTGTAGAAAAACTCCTTTTCTTCTCTCCCGTATGGATATCAGTAATTTTATCACTGACGTCATCAAGACTTTATTACTTTTTAATTAAAAAAAAATAATTTAACGTTCACTTGCTTTTTGTCATTCTTCTTTTGATAGAAAACAAATATGAATGGAATTAATATACCTCAGTAAGATTTTTATCGTCTCCCAGTCAAAAAGTTGAGTCGACTGTGAAGGTGTTTTTCACAACCTTGAAATGAACTATGCATTTCATATTTCAATTTTAGATCTGCTGGCATTAACTCTAGCATCATTGTCACGTCATTGGTTAATGATCGTGTTCTGTTAAATGTGGACAGTTATGACGTCTCTGGTTATGGTCACTGGACGCCGAAATGAAGATTCTCTTAGGAGAAGCTTGGGAATCTTCTACACGTGCAGTGGCGTATAACCGTGTCTGACAAATGTTTCGACCAGCATTACTAAATGATTCTAAGTCGTCTAGGTATACTCTAACCCTTCTAGAAGTTTCAAATCTCGATGTTGAGACACCTTGTAGAATATCACTAGTAATTGATAACATTTTTTTTAAACATTGAAACAAAATTATTTAAAATATTTTTTAGGCAAGTTTTAATGCATGACTTAAATAACTTTATTAAATAACAGCTGTACTAAAAAACATTACACCATCATTTCATTAATGTTTCAATTCCTTGAAGAATAATTAAGAGGGTTAAGGACCTAAGTAAACAAATCTTAAATATAAAAATCTGCAAATTTTATAAACTATATACACAAAATTCTCATTTCTTTATACAAATTTTGTTATCTAATTCTTTCAATAGTTGAGTTTTCTCACTCATAGATTTTTACAACATATTAGCTTTCGTTAGTAAATAAAAATTCTCTGGTTTATTCAGATTGTTCAGTCAATACATTATTGCTAACATCAAAGTTCAGCAATATCCTTTTCTAAGAAATATTTCTGTTTTTATAAAGATATCAAGAAATTGAACTCTAACTTTATTGATGACATTAGGAGCAATTTCTTTAACACTCTGTTCCTCCAAAAATAGGCAATATTGTGAAGGGGCTGATGTTGCTGATATTCTCAATTCTTTAGTAATGCTTACTGCTTTAATTTTATTTTTACCAGCCTTCAAACATTCAGTGTATTTATTCACTTTTAAAAATTCATAGTGAATTAAATGCACATTTTCCTGGAATATTGTAAAAAAAGCAGTAAAACTTTTGCATAAAAATTAATAACAATAAAAATACTCAAATAATTCATCAATAACAATTTTGAAATATAATACATACATGTTTTTTTAAAAATGCAACAATGTGCAGAAAAGAAATAATGGGCTGAAAAACAAATTCACGTCATTTCCATGAATATCTAAAGATATCCCTGAAAAAGTATGATTTTTTCCCTATCTAAACAAGTAAAAGGAGACAAAAGGGGGGGGGCAAGTCAATAAAAGGAATATGTTTTCCCAACACAATCAATATTTCCCTTAACTGAGGGAAACCCTTTTACTTCAAGCTTATGGGCATTCCATCAAAGATGAAAGATCAGAGAATGCAAGTAAAAATATATTCATGTAATATTCGACAGATTAACATTTCAGAAAATTCTGCCCATCCTTACCCTTTAGGAATAAAAATAAGTATCTGGATTAAAAAAAATAATAATAATAACTTTTAGCCCTTTATTTCCTGAATTATGTTGCCAACAATTTTTCAACTTCATTTTTGCACTAGTAGTTAAGTTTTCTTGTAGAATAATCCCAGGGAACCCAAGAAAAATATTTTAATTAATAGAAATATCTTAATTAATTTAATTATTAATTAAATATTTTAAATTCTTACTTTTAGCTTATATTAACTTCTTGCTGTTTGGGTTATATTCTCCGTGCTATTTAGAATACCATCAGCAAAAATTGTCATATTACAAAGATATAAGCCAGATTTAAATGGTACTTTTATGTACTGTCAGTAAATAAAGGGTTAACGCCCTTCTATAATACCATTAAAAATAAGCAATTTTTCAGGACTTTTAATGATGACACACAACACGAGATCCTAATTTAGATGCTTTGATGAAAAGGCTTCTCGTACATTATTCATATGATGTCTACAAGATATTAAAAGTTTGTTAGCAATAATACCCTGAAAGAAATATTGAAACCAACAAGTGAATAACACTAAATAAATGAAAAGCTTCACTGAGACACAGATATATATAGTATGTTAAAGGAAAGAAGAATATAATTCTGTTTCAGGATTAATCATTTATAAAATCATATTAAAATCAAACATAAAAAAAAAACTCTCAATTTTCTTCAAATATAGAATATTTTCTTTGAGCTTCATTCATTTTACCTTGCAAATAATGTTGTTTTGATAATATTTTGCATAAAAAGAAATTATATATGATTACAAGATAGCAATTTGCTTCTTCATACTCCTTATTTGAAAGTTTAAAGAGTCGGATAAAAAACTGCTCTTTTTCTTTTTTACAGTAATGATCTAGAAAGTTTTAAACAAAATTTCATTCCAGAAATATTATTTACCTTTATATTAAATTACAGCTCTATCAAACCTCTTGATTCCAACGGTATATATAAAAATTCTTTTAAAAAATACAAAATTCTGTACATTATTTAATTAACAAAAGAACAAGGGAGATTAAACAAGTACCTGATTCCAGTCACAGTTAACAATTCACCTTGTTGAAATGATAAATCATGTGTCTGCTCAGCTCTAAAATCGTGCAGAGCCACACATACAAAAGTCTAAAAAGATATTTGCAAAAAACTAAAGATATAAATGCAAAATATGTCAAATAAAATTAAAGCAGACTCTTAATTATTCAAATAGGCAAATTATGATTAACTTCTCTTTTCTATCAAATAATAAACATACATAATACATACATGAAAGAACATTTTGCTAAAATAAAAGTATTGCAAGCATTTTGCAATACTACGAAAAGAATAATAAAATAAATATAAATATAAATAATTTTTAAAAGAAAATCAGAAAAAAAAATCAAAGTGCAGAATTACTTCACTTATTAGAAACATATTTCTTATTAAAAAATTCAGTTTTGAAATGAAATCAGTCAATCAGTTTTGAAATGAAAAAGTTTCATATGCATTCAAGATTAATCAGGTATCAGGAAAATTCATATTTTCCTGGTTTCAAAATTAATCTCCAATCTATAATCAAATCTTTAAATTCTATAAACAAATTTTAAAAAATCCTTTTATCTGTGATTATATATTTAAAGTACATAGAAAATAAAGGAATTATTATTAAAACATTGATATGAATATAAAAAAATCAATATAATATTTAAGTTTAGAAAAAAAATCCAAGTTCAGTTTGCTGTACCATGAATACAACTGAAATTAGTCACTATCAGTATGTTTTAAATCAGTTCAAATTTCACTTATTTTTTTTTAATTAATTTCGAGGGGTGAAAGATATTAAAATGTTTTGATAAAATTCATTAAATTAAAATGTGATGAAGCATATACCTTGTGAGCTATTCATTTCAATGCCACACAAAGTTTTTAATAAATAAGTTAATTTTCCATTAAAAAAAAAGAGTTCAGGATCTGTTATTTAATTTTAAAAGGAAGTAAAGTTATGCTGAATTAAAACTTAATAGATAAATAGTTAATATATTTTAAAACTTAATGAATTCATTAACAACAACATCCAAAAGAGAAAAAGTAGATACCTTTATCACTTTATCTACCTCAATTACTTTTAACTGAAAGTCAAATAATATAGCCATAGAATATTTGCATTATCTCCAAAACAAGTATTCTTCTTTATGATTGATCAAGAAACATGAAAAAAGGATATCAATTGATTTATTATTTTTTAATCACATAAATATTTATCATTATAGTTAAATGAATACAGTCTTCAATTATTCTCCTCTTTTAAGCCATGCTAATTAAGGAATGTCATTGAATATTCAAATAAAATTCAATTTCAGGTCTAATTTAATCTTTTAAAAATTGCAAGATATAAGATTCAAAAGGGGAAAAATACTTTTTATTTATTTAAAACATTTAATCTAAATAAGTCAAAATTTTTATACATTAGTTTTCACATTTAAGATTCAGATTTTAGTCAATTAATGACAACTACATAAGGCTGTTTATGGCTACTATTTAAACAATCAAAAATAATTAAGAACATGGTTAAGCTTAATAATTCAAAGTAATTATACCTTTCTATAAGATACAGCAAATAATTCAAATGCCATTTTTTTAAATAAACAAATAAAAAAAAACTATTCAAGAGCTTTCAAAGTTTAGGGAGATATATTTTTGTGTTTCCTGTAAAGTTTTCTTTTTATTTTAAACGTTTCTATTGATATCAATTGTTCAGAAAAAAGGAGGAGTTCTACTCTTCTAAAAAACAATTAATATTTTTATATTGACTCAGAAATGAAAATGAATAATTTATCTGGTAATATTATTTAGTGAATGCTTACCATATTTTGTAAATCATCATCTTTGCTGTCACTATCTTCATCAGTCATATTTCACAATTTATCAAAGGAAGCAATTGATCAGCAATCTTTAATTATCTAAACAAAAATAGTTAGCCAGAGATTGTCCATATAAATTTAATTTAATGAGAAAATATAATAATGTAATCCACAAACTTAGAAATTACTAATCATTTTTATGACATTTCAAAGATTTAATTGCTTGATGTTTCCTTACATACCATAAAATCTAAAAGTAATAATTAATATCTTATTTTAAAAAAACAGAAAGCAGTAAACTAAGAAATTAATTAACTAAAATTAAAAGAATTAGCAAATTTTTTACTAGATAAAAAAAAAGCCAGTCATAGGATTTTTTTTTTAATAAACATTAAAAAAAATACTTCTTTACTCTCAGATTATATAACAACATTAAAAATGAGCATAAATCTTATCACAAAACTGCAAATTAAAAACTGTAACAGACATTCTGAAATGTTATGCTTTTCAGTAAATTGCACATAATATTTAGTTTCTCATAAACTAATTATATATATATATATATATATATATATATATATATAAATGGTGAGCAACAAGATATTTTATTGAGCATAAAAGTTGGATATTGAGCAGGTTTAAAACTACCAAGCACTTAAGTAAAAATAAAAACTTTTTATTTATGCAGACAGCTATATTTAAATACAAAGCCAAATGTAAATATATTTTATACAAACATTTTTTTATTAATGAAGCATTGTAATTGAACAAAAGAAAAACAATATTCAATAATAATTATCAAGTTGCATTTTATATTCATTAACATAGTTCATAATACATTTATAATTATAGTTAAAAACATATTGCAAATCAATATTTATTATGATTGGCAGAAGTCTGATGAATAAATGACATCATTTAAATAAGAAAATCATTGTTGTGGTAATTGCCTAATTATAAATCAGCTTTGTTAAGTACAATTCAAGCTAATATATAAAATAGGAAGAGAAAAGGTTATTACTGTCAGTATTAGACAATACTGATAATTAAATCTGAAGGGCAAATGAGGAGTTATTAAGATCCAATAAAAATAATACCTACATATCATAATAGATCCCATGATTTTATCACGGAGTAACCAAGATATATCACTAAGATAGTTGCTTTATGTATAATGGGCTTGACACCCTAGGTATACTCTTCAGGACATCAAGTAAACCTAGGGAAAGGTATAATAATTAAGCACAATGAACAAAGAAAAAAATAATACATTAAACTGCTTACTAAAAATAGAAAAATTAAATTTTTGAACACAATTTACAATTTTATTATATTAAAGCTGTATGATTTAAATGATTTTACCAATGCTTTAGTGCATACAAGTAAAAAGTTTCAGATTATGAACACTTAAAGTTCCTGGCACATAATTCTTTAACAACAGCCAATCTTTCTGTAAAGTTTCAGATTATTTCAGAAAAATATTAGCATTGTGATAAATTTAATATGTTTATATGTATGTAGAGAACAGAGTAGAGGCTCAAAGATCTACAGATATTCTATTGTATTGATCTAATTAGAATGTAAAAACATAGCTTAATTATTCAGCAAAAATTATGTTTTAGCATTTTATGTACAATTTTCCTTAATTGGGAAGGAGTAAAAAGTAATTTAACTCTAAAAAAATTATTTATTCAGTGCAAGGCCATATTAATAAGACATCTCTAATACGATTCTGTGCAAAATCATGCTATTCATTTCCAACATAAAATAATAATAATAATTTTTTTCCTCTTGACATTTGATACCAAAATTTTATTTGATTGAAATGTAATATAAAAAAATAATACAATGAAACAAATAAATTATTAATAATATGCACTGCTAAAATCCAATTTACTCCAACATTCATTTAGTTGAAATTCTTTTTAATGTTTTCATTAAAAAAATCATCAAATTTGATGCCTCAGAAATTTTTAATGAAAAAAAATATTTGCTAACCATTTTCCCTATGGGCAGCATAAATAATATAAAAGCAGAATTTTTATCTTTACACATGGGCTGGTACAACTGCTTTACTAATAAACAACATTTTATTTCCATTCTTCTCCTCTTATTTAACTCATTTATACTTTCCCTAATCATCTGGTTAGTTATTTTACTCCTCTATTCCCTTTTATGTTCCCATGTGGGATGGATAGATTTTTTACAAACAAGCTTTGTATGTTGGAGGAAGACCAAGAATTTATCATTTAATAATAGTAAAAAGAGGAAAACCCTTTCCCATTTGTTCCTCAAAATAATTTTATGATAACAATCTTTCTTGTAATATTATGCTTATAAATTATTCAATAACTGTTAATTTGTTACTGTTATTTTGAATAAACATTTAATAATCACATACTTTTCACTAAAAATATTTTTGTACATTTTAAATTATTTAAAATACGTGAATTCGAAATCCTAAAGCATACATTGTTTATTATGCAACTTTAAAATAAAAAGCATGGAAGAATATCTAACATGCATTAAAAAAATGGCTTTCAGCTATAAAAAAATATATATTTCTGTTTATAACAGAGCATATACTTATATCATAAAGATTAAGAAGGAGATAAATACTTGAAGAAACATCATATTACATAAGCGACAATTAAACAACTGTTCCGCTATTCTGAACAAACATTTAAATATATCTTGAAGCTATAAATATGAAATCCAAAAATATAAAGAATGGTAAATTGATAGCAAAATTTATAATTCTATCATTGAAAACATTTGAGAAAAGCACTGTTACCATGAAGGAAAGATACACACATTTATACTCGGTTTAAATCAAACGCATTTTCTTTATACTATCCAGACTACTTTATCCGTTACCATAGCAACTTACTGAACTAGAATGCAAACAGCGTAGGAAATAGCGACTCTGTTTTCGCTTTGTCCTAGCGAAGCGCCTATATGAGAAGCTCGGAATTAGTGCATCCTAACGCTGATTGGATGGTTATAGACGGCAACCATAGAAGGTTGGCAAGCTATCGCTCGCTTTGTTTACTACTTGGCGATAACCCTTGGCGACCATCCAGATCTTCGTAAGTACCCTCAATAAATTACGCGTGCAACTTATGTGAGGCTCAATTCGATAGAAAACAATATTTAAATGCCCATTTATCACGTGTCTATAAAGAATCTGCTAACTAACGATCTGAAAACTTTTCGTGTATTTGCTGAGAAAAGAAATTTTCTTTAAAAAATACGTCCAAACACCTAGTTACAAGTCATAACATTCATAATGACAATAACTTGCCAGTTCAGGGCCAAAAACAAAATTGCATTGAAAGATATTTCCCATTTAAGACTACATTTGTGGTATCCACCTCTGTAAAAGCTGTGCAAAAAAAAAAAAAAAAAATCTATTTTTTAAAAGGGCTTTGAACAAATAAAGGAGATTTTGACTACTTATATCTTTAAACCTGTATGCATCTTGAAGAGACTAAATTTAATTGCTAATTTTTTTTAAATGTATAAAAAGTGAATTGCTTATTATGTAAATAAAGTATATGTAAAGTATTCTTTAAATTTTTTTTTTATTTGATACTTTGTGAAATTGTCTACACAATTCGATTTTTAAATAAAGAAAACACATTTGCATCCTTTGACTTGTTCAGCAATAAATAACTCACCTAAATTTGTTCATTGCAAATTTAGCAGGGTCAAAATAGAATATTTAAGAATTCATCTTTTTTAATTTCTTGTATACAAAGAAATAATATTGTAATTAAAAAAAAAAATTTAACTTAGAGATTTTGGTGAATCTCCATGTTTTATACTTTCCAGTATATAGAAAACACATTTTTGGAGTTATGTCTATCTAGGTTATGGTATCTAATTACTCAAAAGCTGATTGAGTTATAGAGTTAAGATTTAAAAAATAAAGCTTTATTTATTATTTTAGTTTTTATTTGAAGTAACATTTTCAAGGAATCAAATTCTTTAGCTTTAAAAACTACCAGAAGAATCTTAACTGGTTTTAAAAAATGTTATTCATAATGCCTAATCATTAGTGTTTAGGAACTAATTGAAATTTTATCATAGCAATGCATTTTGTAAAAATAAAAAAAAAATAATAAAAAAATAAAAAAAAAAAAAAAAAAAAAAACGTTGCAAAAATAATGAAAGAAGATATTAGCCTAATACAAAGCTTATAAAAATCACAGATTTTAACTTTTACTTTGTTACTGGAAAATATTGTGAGTTATAGTAATTTAATCATTAAATAATGCTGCTGCCTTGTGTTCAAAATATTTTTTTTAATCTTGTATTGGTGAATTTTTGACAAAATATCCATTTTAATAAAACAGGTAGAAGGTACCTAACTAGTGATGTGGGATGAGAAAATACTCAGGGGTATATACCCAAATCCTGGATATTTTACAAAATACAAAAAAAAATCGGAAAGCAGATAGAGAATAAAATATCTACAAAGTTTTATAAATATTCTTCAAAAAGTATATTACAGATAATATTATGTTTATGAATGGTCATTCAAATTTAAATTTTAAGTCATGTTTTAATTTAAACTTTAAAAGTAAAATTAAAGTTTTTCTCCTTAAAATTGAAAATGAGTTTTCTTTTATTTAGATTTCAACCATGACATTTACATTAAATTTAAGAGCAAAAAAGTATATTAAAGTTCCTGTTCCAGATGAGTCCTGTCTATCAAAGAAACTGCCAAAAAAAAAAAAGTATGTATGTACTATAGGGTCAATTACATACAACAGATTCAGCTACAAAATAATTTACAATCCTTTTTGTTGAAATATTGTTACAAAAATAATTTTGTTGAAGCTAATATACATGAATAT
This sequence comes from Argiope aurantia, assembly GCA_026543865.1. NCBI lineage: Eukaryota > Metazoa > Arthropoda > Arachnida > Araneae > Araneidae > Argiope > Argiope aurantia. Next base: position 29,394 of record JAPMOR010124375.1, on the reverse strand, counting down.
ACTTTCAGAATAATTAACATTTAAAAACATTTGAAAACTTATCAGTATTGTGAAAGGTGGAGAGTTTTTCTCAAGTTTATGCTCCTGAAAGAAGGTTCATAGCTTGTGGCGAGTAAAAAAATTTTTATACTCGGCTATTAAAAATATCTTTTTGAATTTATAAAAACAATTTGGTAATTTGATTTATTAACCCAAAAAAGAATTATAAACAATTATATATAGCATTTTAGGTTCTATTCTCTGCTCTTTGTAAATTTAAAACCCAATGCAACGTTTAATTTCGTTTCAAAAAGAGTTCATAATTTTAGACCACATATTTTATGTGGGATCCATGCAATAGATAATGCATTTTATCCATGCTAATATAAATTTGCATTTTTGTTCTTTCTGATCCATGTCCAGAATTTAAAAGATTCTTATATTGTTAGTTTACTTTTTATTAACTTATTTTAATTCTAAATATGTATTCTATATATATTTATATTGTATAGAAATATCATAAATCACAGCAGTACCTTGATTTTGAATCTGCTAAAAATATGTACTATGACATTTTACATCACTACACACAGCAATATTAAAATCAAAAGTATTCAAAACACAATTTAAATATTAATTAACATGCTAGGTGGTTGTTATTTGAAATCTATCCATCTATCTATATATGTATATATATTAAAAGAATCATGTTCTATTTATTGAACAAATAAAGTCTTTGTAGAAATAAAAATCTGTATAATTTTTTTCCAATAAAATACCACTGTTGTTGTTTATACATGATATACCATTTGTTAAATAAAAATATATTAAACTTACACATATGTCACACTAGAAATTCCCTAAGCATTACGACCATTTAAATAAATAAAAACAAAATTCCTAGTATCCACTCATTGTACTATATTTAGTATTTTAAAACAAATATAAAAATCCGAAAAAGAAAAAAAAAATTCTACATACATAGCGAGTTAGTGTGTTCGCCAAAAAGGCAGTAAACTGCCAAGATAAGTAAAACCTAGCATTTAGTTCACGTGATTTCAACAACCAATAAACGTTAAGATGCTTAGATCTGTGCTTGTGGTATGAAATTGACACTCTCTAGAAATCGACCAGATCATGTCAACCTAAATGAGTACAATCAGAGCGCATCTTATAAAAGCATCAGGCGGATGTGAACTGTGCTGTGATTGGACTCCTAAAGGTTGACATGGCTTGCCGATGTCTCCATTTATTGCTTATGTTTACATACTGGCAGCTAAAACCCAACACGCTGTGTATGAGACGAACGAGTGCATTGAAAGATGAATTTTTTCGTAGGGACAAGGAAGAGACTAGTTTTTGTTTACAAAACTGCAGGGGGTCGCAAATTGTGCAGACTAAGGATAACGAGGTGCTCTAATTGGTAGATTTCTTTTTCACAGAATTTTCTGTGCTGTATTTGCTGCAACCAATGCGTGTTGTTTAATTTATGCGTACTTTTTCGTCTGCTCTTTTTCAAAATGGAGAAAATAAATCTTCCAGAGAAATATAAGTATAAAGTAATTGAGATTGATGAAATTTTGGCTGTTTTCCGTATTTCCGATATTATAAATAAAGAATTAGCGTGAAGAATTATTAAAATAAGACTTGAAAATCAAGCTTTTATAAGCTACCATAAAATATATATATGCAGATATACTATATTTATTAAGATATTTCGATGACATTAAACGGTATAGAAATCGTTATAATTCTTACTGAATATGCATGTGCAAGAATAGATTTATTTTTTAATTTTATATTAAAATTATTACCATTAGATGTCCATCTGCAAATGCATTATATTTATTAAGATATTTTGGATGAAATTAAATGGTATAGAAATCATTTCAATTCACACTGAATATGCATATAAAATATCGCAAGAGGAGACGTATTGGATCAAGAGAGATTCAAAATAAATGAATTAAATTAAAAATCAAATTATTTCTTTTGCTGATTTTTTGAATTTAAATATAATATTAAAGTTTATCTATGTTTATCTGAAAACAAAATATATAATTTTATGAAAAAAAAAGAGTTCAAATTTAGATAAAATTCTTACTTTTGGCAATAAAAAAAATTACTTCACTTATAAATTCATATTCTAAAATATGAAACGTTGATGGTATGTGTCAAGAAACAGATAAATGTTGTAAAGTGGTGAGCACCAGCTGCTCCTCGAATATTTCAACTCTGTTATGGATAAAAATCACAATATTTCTGATTATCTTGCAATGAAGAAACAACATTCCCAATGGTTTCATTTTTTAAGGATTGCCCAGAGATTTCTGACTTTTCTTTGAACTCTAAACTTTTAGGAAGTTCTTTTTCAGCAAACTGGAATTTTCAGAAAACAGAGAATTGAATTCTGTTTAGTTATTAACTTAATATCAAGATTTATAAATAGTTTATATATCTCTTTTGAATACTTATTGCTTGCATTTTTGTAACACATATTTTAGGAATGGATTAAAGAATATGAACAAAAATGAAAAACATTTAGGCGTGTTCAGAAAACATACAAATCAACTGGGCACCTTAATGTTTATAAATGTGTCTTAATATGCCAGCACAATGTGCGACAGGTAATAACTAGTATTTCATATTTTATTGCTTCAAATGCATTACATGTGTGATTTTAAACACTTTTTATTTCATTATTTAGATAATAACAAGGTTAGATTTAAAGTTTATTTGCATGTGGCAAGAGACATATTTGTATCTGTCTAGCTACAGATATATTTAATTACAGCAAATTTCATTATAATATTTGTATTATTCATGTTTTTTAAATTATTTTAGTGTTACAAATCCGTAAAAGTTTTAGAGCTTCCATACTCTGTACTATATATTGACATATATTTTTAACCAAAGTCTGATCTAAAGTTCATTTTGCTTGAGGCATGAATGATATTTAGTGCCTCCCTTGTTACACAGCACTTAGCAAATGGTGCATAGTTTATATGTATTTTCCTGGTATGGAAATATTTTTTCTTTTTAATCTATTTTCAATCTTCTGATCAGTTTGATGAACAAAAGAAAATCCAGTGATTTTTTTTTGTGTGTGTGTGCTGTTATTTGTGATCTTCACAATGCACATTTCATTAATAAGAGCACATTTTATGTTAAGAAAACATTTTAAAAATTTCAGATCTGGACCTGAATTAAATTTAAAAGCTGTATCTGATAGACCATTTGCAGCCAATGAAGGGTTAAGAATTGAAATGAAATATTGATTTATTTATAATTTTAATAAATTTATGATCTTTAAACACATTTAAAATATTGTTAAAATAAAAAAAAGACTTTAGATTGGTTTATTATTAGTTGAAATTTTTAAAACACTATTTCATACTTTATAAATATTATTTATTTTCTTCTACTGAAATTCATCCACACTTAATGCTCTCATTATTAATAATTATATGAAAACTATTTTTACAGTTACTAAAATGTACGAAAGAAAGTAAAAATACTTGATGCTTTGCAGTTCTTAAAATTGCTATTCAAAGATAATTTTTTTTAATTTGATTTATAATAATAACAAATAATATATATAATAATGTATATATAATCAAATATATGAAACATTGATGGTATTTATTGAGAAACAGATTGCAGATACTTGATGTACAGTGGTAAGCACTGGCTTTTGAACTCTGTTATAAAAAAAAAATCATATTTCTGCTGTGTCTTGCAATGCAGGAACAACATTTCCATAGTTTGGCTTTTTAAGAATTGCCCAGGGATAAGGATTGCCCTTAAATTTCTATCTTTTTTTCTTTTTTAAGTTTCAAACTTTTATGTAGTACCTTTGCAGCAAATTTCAATAGTTTCATAATCCAGTCTTATCTAATATTACATATCTTAAGTGTAAAATGAAATTCCTAACTAAAAAGAAATTCTGAATTAGTTTAATAGCTTACTAATAAAGATTAAATTCATAAGCATAAAATAAAAATAAACATAAAACATTTCAGATTTGTCATGTAATGTATATAATCTGTGCATGCAAAATATTTTTATTTTTGTAACTTTTAACTAAGGGTTATCCTATTCTACAGACATTGTGATCTAAGCTTCTAATATAAAACTTCATCAATAATGAACTAATAAATTCATTTTTATGATTAAACATGTACACCATAGAAATAAAATTGAATTTATTATACATTTTTATCATGAGTTATCAAAAGATTGAGATAAGAAATTTGTATTTAGTGTGATTGTTGGATTTATTTGTCACTTAGTTACTTATAAAACTAATTTTTAAAAAAATCAGATTACATTTTTCTTAATATGTGTTAATGCCTAATATCTCCTTCATTTAATTAATTTTTTTCAATATCAATAATTATTTCTTATATTTTCAATAATAAGTTTTTATCTCTAATATTATTAACAATTATATTTTGAAAAGCTTAAATTTGCTTTGCTTTTATTTTTGGAATTTAATATATCCATATTAAAATATTCTAATTGTTTTGTTTACAGCTACTTTTCACTACCAAAACACAAAGAACCACTTCCAGAAGTTGTGGAGTTTCCTGCATTATGCAAGCTTCTGTATTCGCATAATCATTTGCTTGATAATGCTGCTGTTAAAAAGTTCAAACCATTATCGGAGTTAATGTGAAAACATCTGATAGAGTTGCTTAAATTAGGGTATACCACAGTTTCTGCAAGACAGATGTTGCAAATGGAATTAGAGTTTCATATTAATGAAGATTATGAAGAAGCATGTGTGGACAGTTCTAAGCTACCCTCATTATCTGTCATAAATCACTTGCTGAGTAACGAATTTACAAAAATCTATGGGTCATGAAAAGAAAGTGATATCATCAGAGAAATTGAAAAATATTTTTTTCTTACAATCAACAGCCATTCTGTAAAGCTGCTTTTTCAAAAGAAAAGAACAGTTTGACAATTGTTGTAGTGACTCTGATAATAAAGCGAAATATGGAATTTCTTGGTTCAAGATAGATAATGGTAGATGCATCTGGCCACATGGGCAGATTAAATCGTCGTGTTTACTTTTTTACGTCTCCAGGTGTAGCTGGAGGAGTACATATTGGGTGCATCATCACAAATACAGAAGAAACTATTGTTTTTCATGAAGAAGTAGAACTTCTTTGTGAGTGTTTTCCTGAAAAATGTTGTTTATTTGCAAAATGGGCCACTGATTGTAATGACAGATGATGATCTAAAAGAAAGAGAACTTACTTTGTCAGTTTCATGTGCTGAAAGCAGCCTGGTGATGGCTTATGAACAGTGAAAATAAAATTCTAGAAGAGCACCGTCAAGAAGTGTATTTTTCATTTGAAGCTTTGATGTGTGCAGAAACTGGAATGCAGATGAAAGAGTTACTTCAAAATATATTGGAGAATAGCACAGTCAAGAAATATGATAAATGTATCATATATTTGATTAAGTTGTTCTCCAAAAAACAATTATAGGGCATTTTTCATAGAAAAATGCTTTTAATCAGGGGAAGCAATACAACAAACTATGTTGAAAGTTTGTTTAAAGTTTTAAAAAAGACCATACTTGGACAATGCATTTTGAAAAGCATTTAGCTTAGTTAAGTTGTTGGACTTCATCGTCACAAAGGTTGAAGTATTTACATGTTTAGTTGAAAAAACTGTCAAATGGAAATTTGAAAACTCATACATTCATCTTTAATAATATGCTAGAATCTATTCTATAGAAAATTCTATAAGATAGTTTCAATTTGAAAAGGGGTTTTGTAAGTGGCTTTCTTGTATTTTTATATATTCTAAAGCTAAATTTCTTTAATTTATTCAAATGTCATGTAGGACTTTCTTCCACTAACTTCTTCAGTTGTATGATGAAAGTTGAAAGAAATTTACTTAGATTTCTTCTTTTATTTTTTCCTCCTTTTAGAGATCTTAACTACTTAAGCAGAGTTTTGATGTGCAAAAGAAGGAGAGGCAATCAAATACCTGTCCAACCTATAGTGATTGCAAGAAGAAGATCAATTTACAGTGGAAGAAAAACTAAAGTTAATGGAAGACCAGTGAAGTGAGTATTATCACCTGCCTTAAAAGAACATGCATGTGGAATTTACTCTTAGTTACCTAAAAAACATCCAAAAATAAAGCATAGTTTGACACATTGTGTTAAAAAGAATGTATCTCTTCCAAGTTAATTTATACTTCCAGCTAATTTATTTATTTTATTACTATCCTGCTTCAAAATTGTTTGTTAGTTGTAATTTTTTTTATAAATGCTTTTAAAAAAGCACTAGAACATTCCAACAGGATTTGTATGGGGTTAAAATAATTTGTATTAATATGGCATAAAATTTTAATGCTGTTATGGTATTAAATAGCACTTATTTCATGAAACTATTATAAGTTATATATTTTTCAATTTATTTTTTATATATATATTAAAAATTAAAGTAGTTGAAAAAAGTACTTACAAATTGCTTTTTTTGTATATCGAGGTATTTTCAGAAGATGAATAACCTCATACCTTTGAAGCCAAAGAATCCTGGTTTTTTTTTTTATTGATGTTATATGTATTCACATACATCAATCAAAATTTTCATAAAATCAAACTTGAGTTGTTATTTGATGGGATTTGAAGTTATTCTTTATGTGTGTATTCTAAAACTTACTCCTGTGCATTGAAGTCATTCTTCCCATGTGCATTTTTTCTCTTTGTTTTTATTATTTTCTGCAACACTCATCAAAACTCTTGTATAAATGGTTTTCAAAGTAGATGGTCTTAAGTATAGAAGAAAGAAACAAATAACAGAAGAAAAAAAAAGATGTAATTTATTAATTTTTTTAATCAAAAAAATAGTTTAAAAATTATTTCCTAGGGATGGAGAAGGGGCATTGGGTAGCACATAACATCAAAGAACTTTCATCTTCCTTTTTGGCTGAAAATGGAAGCAGTTAGTGACATAAAACATAGTTTGTGCTTATTTAAAATATAAAACACTAGATACTTATGATTAGATATCTATTTAATGTAATTAGTGAGAGTTTTTTTAATTCTTTTTTATCATTATAATTAAATTGGCTAGCCATGCCAAAGGATGAAAGGAGAAGTGAGGAAGGGATTTAACAAAGTGCCTCAATTTAAAAATGATAAGAATATTTATATTAGAATATCAAAAATTGATTTTTTTTAAATTTCAAATATAAGAAGTATTTATAGTTTTTCTATCTTCTGTAAAGCTGTATTAATATATCAGTCATAAATCTATCAATTAAACAAAGAGAGGAAAAGCATTAGCGAAAAATGTATCCCTAATCCACAAATTTTTTCAGTCTAAGAATTGTAAAATTAATCAGTGTTATGCTATTATTATGAGATATTAAAAAGCAATATTTTATACATATGAATTATTTTCACTGTGACATATCAAAAAAATATTTTTTTTAACATAAATTTATACAAAAGTTTTCAAGCTATAATGAATGTTTTAATTTATTTGTAAAAAGAGATCTTGTCCTAATTAAGTTTTTCATTTTGAGTTTTTTTAGATATACTGCATAAATATAGTTCACAAAGAGACTAAGTATTTAGAAAATTCGTGTTTAAAATCAGTATGCATTTTTTCATTAAAATAATTTATGCCTACAGTAAAAACTGTGCTAATAAATATTTTGCAAAATATACTAAATTTCTTAATGCTATTTATTACTATGAAATATATTTTTATATAAATAAATGAAATATTTACATTTATCTCCTCCCCCCCCCCCTTTTTTATGGTTTATATGTAATATTAATCTGAAACACATATACAGCAAAAAAAAAAAAAAACCTGAAACCTAAATTCAAGAAATGAGAAAATTACAATTTCTTACAAATGTTTTTGTGTTTCTTCTTAATATAATTTTGATATAACTAAAAAAAATTAGCTTCAAAATCACATATTCTGTTTATACGTTTTGGGGTATTAAGTAATCATCTCCCCCCCCCCCTCATATGTAGTTGATACGATAGTAACAAATGTTTCAATGTATGCATAAAATTATCTAATAATGGCACGAAAATCATGGAAAAATAAGAAGTATTTAATTGCTGCATCATATATTTTGCAATTACGTTTATATAGATTTTATACTTCTGTGCATAAAAAACATTAGTTACTTAAATTAATAGTTTCATAAATTAGAAATAGAAACGTTTTTTGCGATTGAAATAGTTTTCTATTTGGTTGGAAATAATGTTTCATTAAACACAATATTTAGATAATACAATTATTTTAATAAAAATTATTTCTTGTTGAAATTTACTCGTATCTTCCATAAAACTAATGAAAACCGCAAGGTTTGAGCCAAATAAGCGTTAATTACACTATTATGTGTGCAAAACATTGCCAAAAAGATGCGATGTCTTAAACCAATCAGAGCACATCGGTATCCTTTGCCATAGGGTTACTAGAGTTTTTTAGTAATTTGCGAACTCGTCAAAGCGAAATTACACGATCCTGAGATATATATCACGGACTAACGGTTCATTCATTGCACAAGGTTATTTAATTATGTTTAATAATATAATAGAATAAAGTTAAAAGCATTTCATACATTGTGAAATTTTATTGTTTGGAAATGGAGCAAAGAGAATTATTTTCTGCAGCCATTAGTTGTGAAAAATGTGGGATAACGTTTAAAGAAAGGAAAAATTTAAATGCTCACTGTAGAAAGTTCCATCCAGAGCAAAATTACCTCATCAAGAGCAATCAAATTTGTGGACTCTGTAGTGGGGCTTTTAGGACGATAGTTAAATTGCAAGAGCATATACAGAGTCAACATTCCATAAATCTCAAATACATCAATGAGACTTTTTACTCTGCTCAAGATTTTCTGAACTGGAAAGTGAGAATTGAGAAAGAAAGCCAGTCGTATTATATAATTCGTAACTCCTCTGAGAAAGAAGATGTAGGAAAAAAATTATCTTACTACATCTGCCATCGGAGTGGCTGCTTTAAGCCAAAGGAAGAAAGATTTCGCCAACTCAAAGCGTCGGGATCCAACAAATTTGGTCACACTTGTCCTGCAGTTATAAAAGTGTGTACAGAAACTGTCGATGGGATTTCTGAAATAAAGGTTTTGTACCAATCTGTTCATGTCGGGCATGAAATGGAGGTTGGGAGATTGCGTTTGACAAAAGAAGAAAGGACAGATATTGCTGCAAATCTTCATCTCGGAATACCCATGACAAAAATACTAGATGAAACAAGACGTAACTTTTCACCCAAAAATCGTCTCAGTTTGACAACCAGGAAAGATTTGTGTAACATAAAGAGTGGATTTAAAATTCAAGAGGAAACAGTTATGCATCAAGATGATGCTACATCCATCGACATACTAGTTTAAAAAATTAAAAAATGACGAGAAAAATCCAGTGCTTATTTATAAGCCAATTGGAGAAATCTTACAAGACTATCCTTCTGTACGTCAAAACGATGTTTTATTTGGACTAATGAATGATGCCCAAGAAAAATTACTTGAAATATATGGGAGTCCATGCAGTATAATTGACTCGACCCATGGTACAAATCAATATGGGTTCGAGTTAACAACGGTAATGGTGCACGACGAAAATCATGAAGGTTTGCCAGTAGCTATATTATTTTCTTCAAGAACCGCAAGCGACATTCTTTTGCCTTTCTTTGATAGCATTAAAAAACGCATCCCAAATTTAACAACTAAAGTTTTAATGAGTGATGATACAAATTCATTTTTAAATACTTGGGAATCCATTTTTGATTCTAAACCTTTACATCTGCTATGTATTTGGCATGTCAATAGAAATATTAATCGCAATATAAATTCAAAAGTGAAAACTTGTAATAGGGAAAATATTAAAAAAGAAATGAATGATATAGTAACAGAATTGGATACAACAACTTTTAATGTTTTGATTGAAAAATTTAAAGAAGAAGAAAGTTCTTTTGTTCAGTACTTCGAAACAACCTATAAAAAAAGACCAGAAAAGTGGGCCTACTGCTATAGAAAAGGATTAGGAATAAATACAAACATGAAATTAGAAAGGTGGCACCGCCAGATAAAGTATGAAGAAAGTGGAGGAATTGTAATGAAAAGATTAGATAAATAAATCGCAGTTATTACGAATGCCATCGCTAAGAAACTCCTGGCAAGAGTTATATCAATAGAAAGAGGCAAGCTGACACATAAAATGATTTCAATTCGAAAGAGACATGCCAGCAGCATAGAAATGAAAGATATTTATAGTTCTATTCAATTAAATGAAAATACATTTATTATTACGAAAACAATTGGAGAATCAATTTTTACTTACAATGTAGAAAAAATTAATGCTACAGAATGCTGCCCAATAAAATGTGACCAATGCAATGTGTGCATACACTCTATGTCTTGCACCTGCATTGATTATTCATTAAAATTTTTAATTTGCAAACATATTCATTATATTTGTCAAAAATTAGAAAAGAATGATAACTCACAACAAAATGTAGATAACATTCAAGACAATTTAATTATACATATCGATGAAAAAAAAGAAAAGCAAGTTTGTGAAAAAAATACAATAGTTACAACTCTTCAAATCACTGAAGACCTAAATATTAGGAAAAACCGAATGATTCAACATTTAAAAGAACTTCAGTCAACAATATTAGAATGGGACACATTACATCCTCTTCCAGATGTGGAAGAAAAAATCAAAGCCATGAAAGCAAGTTTTCAGATAGTCACTGCTTCGACAAGTAGTTGTCATAAAGAAAAGGAAATGTTAAAAGTATCCAAAGCTCCACCAAACACATATTGACAAACAAAGAAAATTTATAGTAAAGAAGAAAAAATCAAAACAAAACCATCAATAACAATTTTTTAAACTAATTATTGTATTTAAGCTAAATGTTATTTTAAATTAGATTAAAAATATTAGTCCTTGAGAAACTTTAATAGAAATTTTGGAAAATGTATATTTCAGTATAAATGTGTGTATTTTTTCTTTTTTATTTACATATAAATAAAGTATTTCTATTTTTTTATTTGAAATTTTTATAAATTTACCAGGACTGCCTAGTTATTAATTTAATTTAATTTTTCTTTATTTCATTTAAAGGAGTGCAAAATAATAATAAAAAAAATATGTTGACATAGATTTAAGTAATTGAAAGAAAAAAAGAGAATAGATATTTGAATAAACAATACAAAAAGCCTTGAGTTTCATTACAGTAACAAAAAATGTGATACTTATGAATTAACAGAGAAAGATTGGCGATAATACGATTTTTTTTTGTATAAACAGCATATACAAATGCTTGTTTTCTTCTCGTAATTTATCGCTCATAGGTTGATGCACTTTGGCATTACATTTGGAGATTTTTGGCCCTTCCTTCGTTAATTACTATCAAAATATACTTAAAAGGGGAAAGTAATGAGTAATTCCTTAAAATTAGAAAAATCAACGAATAATATAATTCTTGTATGAAAACCCATATGATATTTAAAAAAAAATAACATCTTAATGGCAGTTTTTAATGATGGAATAAAATTTTTAAAAAGCGATTGAGTGAAATGGTTTGTGTCCTAGTCCATCAACAATATATATAAATATATACTTCTTCAAAGGTAAGGGGGGAAAAATCTTCGTAAATTATTCGTAACCTCAAAAGAAATTTAATCCACAATTAGTATATCAGTAAATAATATTTAAATAGCAAAAAGAGCGCCTTTAAATGATATTTAATCAGTAGGTAATGTACCTGCAATATATATTTTCATTCAATTGTAGTAAGGTCATTGCTCATAAATTCTTTCATAATTAAATCTTAACTATATTCATCAACAGCATGCATTTCATATCCAAATACTTAATTTATATATGTAGTTTATTCAATAATTTATAAATAAATTAATATTTTTTATATATTATGCAGTTTTACACTATAGTTATATTTTATTTCATCATAACATTATTTTGGATTTATTTTTTTTTAAAAAAAGGCATCTTTTATTTTTTATGAATAATAAATATAAAAGTTATTTAAAAGCTGTTTATAACATATATAGTTATTTGTCTTATAATAAAAATGTGAATACAGATCTTGAAAATTTTAATATTAAAATTTGAAATGGTTCTCAGGAAGAAACATTGACAATAAATGTATGTCAATGACTATTTTAACATATTTATCACATATATTTGGTAAAGAAGATTCAGATTTATATATAATTTTACAGTTATTTTTTGTATATAATTTTACATAGTTAGTATGATTTTTAATATCTAATCTAATATTGCAAAATTTTCTATAATGATTATTATATCGTACGGGTTCAAAGAAACTTGCTAGAAACTCACAGTATGCATTATGGGAAACATCTAGTTCATCCCTACTTATTTTACACAAGTTCAAAAAAGAGATTTTAGAATCAGTCAAATCAATAACTCAATTTGCTAATTGAGTTATCTCTGAGTCTTTAAAATGGTTCTGACTTAAATTTTATATGAATCTCTTATGTTTTTAGATTAATTTTAACAATAATTATATCCTATTTTTCAATGAATTCTAATTTTATTTTTGCATAGCAATGTGAGAAATAAAAAGCAATATTTATAATTTAGTTTTCCATTTTATTTTTAGCTATTTTATTTATGAAAATTTTTATGATGCATTATTTCCTCTTGCTTCATCCAGTATAATGCATTGTAATCAGGTCATTTTATAATAATTTTAATCAAAAATTTTCTTTTATTGTTAAGTTATGATGTTATGTTTGCATTTACTTTAACAGCATTTATGTACTTTTCATTGCCCTGTAGCTTTATTTATACATAATATTCAATCTAAAGATCAATATTTAGTTTTGTTTACCTCCAATCATTCATAACAAATTTATTTGTTATTATGCAAATTTCTTTCTAGTTCAACAAAATATAATATATAATGGTTACCTGATTGACAATAATTTTATTAAAAAGTCATCTTCTGTCTTTAGATTTTGAGCCACTTATTTATTTTTCATTTGGTTTCTATAATATAATTTTGTCTGTTTTTTCAGTGATTTTATCTCTGTTTTCTAAATATCTCATGTTCAAAAATTGATACAATATTGCAGTATTAATGTTTGATAATATTCAACTTGAAAGTATTGGATAAGAAAGTGGAAGATTTGCTAAGGAAGAAAATCCAGCTGGCAGCCATGGCAAACTAGATGATCTGTTCATTTGTGATACCAATTATTTGCATGCATCACAGCTGTGATAGATCTTCTTGAATGGATATGCCAATAAATTATTCATAAGTATCTTAGTGCAATATTGATTTTCATTTTGTATTATCTGTGATCCCCCTTCCCCAAATTTTTTTTTAAATAGTAGCATAATTATTAATACTTTTATGTGTATATTCAGTTTTGATATATTTACAATAGAAAATTGAAATACTGTTATTTTATTCTTTAAAACTAATTAAAAAAAAATGTCAGGTATATAAATATTTTGAGCTACACCTGCAAATTTTTTAACATTTTTTTTTAATTTTTCTATTTTTAAATTTAGGTTATTTAATTTGTATTATATGGATTTTAAATGTATTTTTATTTCATATATAAATTGATATTTTCAAAAAATAGAATAAATACCTTAATTCTGAGTTGATTATAAATGCATTTTAACATTGAGTATTAAGAAAACGAATTTGAATATGAAATAATTATTCATATTTATTAGTTAATGAATATTAATTATTCTAGATAATTATTAATAATAAAATTAATATGATTTTGTAAAATTACTAATCAATATTTCGCTTTAATATTTAACACAATTGAAATGCCTGCCATAAGAAGTTCATTTAATTCTATTTTTTAAAGTTATTAAATATGTATTTTAATATGAAACTATTTTTAATGCATTCTGGAAATTGGGACTCGAAAAATCTGTACTACTGTTTTTTATTTTATTTTTATTACTAAATAGAATTTACAATGAGAAGGTATAGCTTTCGAAAGATAAAAATATAAATACTGCTTACTGATACACGTTTTCCCCTTTGCTTTCCACGTAGAAGAACTTAAATGATTATCCTACTTTATATAGTATAAAAGTAATCCTGAAATCCTAACTCAATTTCATGGTCATCTACTCCAATTTAATTCCTTTCCGTTTCAATATGGGTTTCCTGTTACTCTCTTTATTAATTTTCTTATATTTTATTTTCTACGGATTAGGTACCACAGTGTAAAATTATTACTAAAATTTCGTCTTTCTCAGCTGATTATCTTTTTCTGTAGTTGAAAGGCTAAATTATTACTTTGAACAACTGGTCTCCGAAGGCGGTTCGTTTCTTTTAAGCTAAAAGAATATCTATCAGTTTTTTGTTTATGTAATGAAAAGGATTAATTTTGAATAATATTTACCTCAAACGTCGAATTCTGATGCAATAGTGTGATTCTTCTTTTCTGCTTGAATCAAAGATGCCAATAATGAGGGGATTCCCCCCACACACACATTTCCATCGAACATGTCATTGCTGAAGGCGAGTATCTCGATTTGAAAAATGTGAGATCACTTAAATTGATGAGAATAATATTAATATTTTTTTTTCTAAATTAATAGAAACATTCAAAATTCAATAGATTATAAATGGTGATTGAATATTTAAGTAAAGATTCTTTGCTTGTTTTTTTATTCAGTTTTCTTCCGGATTGAAATCTAACGGAGATCCATACCGAATCTGTAATGCAAGTTGAAAGAGACCGTTTTTTTTTTTTTTTTTTTTTTCTTAAATAGTTGAGAATTGTTTGTGGAATAGTATGATAGTTATTTGTCTTAAATAGTTGTCTCCGTTATTTATTCAAACTGATATTATCAGAGAAATACAGACAAATTTTCGCAGTTTAAAATAAGAAAAGTGACATTTTGATATTTTTATGTCTTTCGATATCTGTTTCTATGTTTGTTAAATTTTATTTTCAGATTATTTTTTTTTTGTATTATATCAAAAGTATAAATTTATTGCGACTTATTATGCACTTTTGTGCCTCCCTCTAAAATTGAATTTAATTTTGTTTGTTATTTCAAATTAATATTTCTTTATCAGAAGGTATACTAGATTATAGAATATGCCATTCGAGTTCTTGAAAGCTGATATTGTTTATTTCAGTTCGAAATTCAGAAAGGATATAAAAATTTCCCATAATAGTTATCTGTTTATAATAAAATTTATTATAATTCATAAAAGAATTGAGTGATTTATGAAGTCAAGACCATTTTTACTTACTAGTATAACAAAGTATGCAAAGAGAAATTATTGTAATCGTCAAAAATCCAACTCGAGATTTTAACTAATCTTAGTATCTTAGTTTTAATTAGTTTCCTGAGTCCATAAAGCACAGTTTGGGAACTATGTCTGTTCATAAGTCTATGAACACAATAACTCAAAAGCGTCTTTAGCAAGACAAATTAAAATTTGGTTGCATGTTCTTTCAACAAATTTGATGATTTCTATCAAATCCATTGATGAATGAAATCCATTGATGTGAAGTTTGTCTATTCGAATACAAATGAATATGATAGACAGTAAATAGCTATACGAATAAAATCGGTATAAAAATTTAACAGTTAAATTAGATAATTGTTGAATTTTGAATTAAATCCGTCAAAGAGTTTAATGTTAGGTTATCCGTACGCGATAATTTAAAACACAACTACTTTAGATAAATGAGATTTAACATATGATCGTGATATTAAAAATGCATTCTGCGTTAAATTTTGATTTCAGTTGGTTGAAAAAAGGGTATTCGCAATACATATTTGGTTTTCTTCACCGTACTGTGAAGCTCAAAACTCATATGCCATTGTGTAAAAATAAAAATCTGTGCATTTGTGGCATTGACGGTATTGTCCAATGCCCATGATTTTATTTAGGGAGGGAGGTGATGCCTTTATTACAGAGTATACTCGAAAGTTATACTTATTCATTACTTTTGTACAGTAATTTTCGTATTTCGAATATTCAATTGTACATAATTAGACTGATTTTATATAGAAGAAACCCGTCATTCGAAATAATAAATCTACTTTGAGCAATGAATTGCTTTGCTGTTTTTCAACAACGACTTTGCTTTTTCTTTCAGCCTAAGAGTTTTACTCAAGTGTATTTAAATTTTTTAGCATGAAGCATTTCGCTCATTGATTTTTTGGGGCCATTCTTTTTTTCTTTCAGTACAACAAATTTTACATTATAACTTAGTGAATAAATTTTTAAAGAAAAGTTTCATATGATGCTTTCAAACGTTTTTGTTTGGCTTTAATGCGTTGAAATGGAAATTGACATTAATACCCATTTTTAAAATCTTATTTTTCATCTAATTTTCACCAAGCTTTTAAATTATTAATAAAATTTTTTTGCCAAATTTAAATAACAGATCATATATTACCATATAGGAATGTTGTTATTTGTCAAATGCTATTCATTAATAGAGATGATAATGTTTTAAATCTTCATTTCATACCGAAATAACGGAACATACTAAGCAACCAATAACAAAGAACACTTTTTGAAACATTTTATTCATTTCGAAAATAATATTTCTTACGACATTCGGCTTAAAATTTTACGCCAATGATCTTGAGTATTGCATCTTCAGTATAAACAATCATGTTTATTGATTTTTTAGAGTTGAATTTTTCATTATAAAACACGATTTGGAATTTTCTGAAGCAATACTAAGAGATTTTTTTCTTAGAATTTTAATTAAATTTGTAAAGAAGTTTGCACATTATATTTGTGAAAAGTTATTCATTCTTATTTTGAACTAAATCATTAGAAAGGAATTTGAGACAAATATATATTCAAAAAACATCTTTAACTTGCAACTTGTTTTTACTAATCTACTTAATCATTAAGTGAATTACTAATCTACTAGTAGATTAAATATACTAGAAGATTATTTACTAATCTACTTAGTTTACTAATCTTCCAATCCAGTGTAATCTTATTTTTTCCAAAATAATTCTCGATAGTTTCAATTCATATTCTTTATTGAGATACATGGAAGATAAGCTAAAGTATTTTTGTTTTGGTCAATCATCAAATTCTCTTGAAAAATTATCATCACCTTCATTAGAAACAAGCAAAATTGCTTTAATTTCTTCTTTAGTGATTTCATGCTTTCTTTTGTTCATAATGCAAAAATTACTTCGATAGCTTCAAAAATAGATTCAAAATACGTAAAATATAAAGCAACAATTCACGACTAAATAAAAATTTGCAGAATAGCACTTGAATAATGAATTTAGAATTTTTTTCTTATATATATATATATATATATATATAATCAAAAAT
The DNA here is from genome assembly GCA_026543865.1 of Argiope aurantia. Lineage (NCBI taxonomy): Eukaryota > Metazoa > Arthropoda > Arachnida > Araneae > Araneidae > Argiope > Argiope aurantia. Next base: position 12,044 of record JAPMOR010124375.1, on the reverse strand, counting down.
ATAAGCATCATGAAAATATATCTAAATTTAACTTATTTCGGAAACGAAACTAAAAAATTATTTCGGAATAAAACAAACAAAACTAAACATTGTATTTATTTGGTTTAATTTTGATTCTATTTTTCCCCCTTTTAACTTGGTATTTATTACTAATTAATCTCTCTCTATATATATAAACTGCGGGAGTTTGGAGTTTTTCGGGTCTTCCTATGTTATTTGAAACCGATAGTTTCTACTGATCATCTTTACTTTCGATAGCCCTTTTACAGAATAAGATGATGACTTTCTTCCGCAATAACAAAATTCACAATACATTTCATGAGAAAACTGCTTTGTAATTTGCCGCAGTGATAATCCAATAGTTTGCTATTATATCCTTACAAAGCCTGAAAAGAGGGTCTGGCATTTATCGGAAAAATAAAGAATGTGTCGGCATATCATTCATCGTTAAGAAAGAAGTGGAAAACATTTCTTTTAGTAAATAGCCAGAAAATCTTCCCTATTTTGAGCTAACAATACAGGAATATAGATACCAAAACCCTTTGGAAACACAGTAATTACGCAAACCTATTGAGTGCCTACCCGACCCCTTCCGCCTTAAGGTACAGGGGAGTTGGCTGCGATAAAGCCACTACCGTCAGAGATAAAACAGACCTCCTACGATGCTGTAGCCGCTTTTCACATTGATCTCCCCACCAAAGAAAACAGGTGCCCAAAATCGTCCCTCTTGAAATTCTCAAAGAGCCCCTTCCTCTAAAAACTTCTAATATTTAAACTGTGACGAATGGGCGAAATGAAAGCAACGCAGTTATTACTTTTTAGTCTGTTTAACAAAATAATGAAGATCTTGCTAAATTTGTATATACGGATACATTTAGAATTTTTAGGAAAATTGTTCGATTTTGTTTCTTATCTGAAGTTTAGTGAGCGTTGCACAATTATAGAACAGTACTTCCAGGGCTGGTCATTTGGGGGGGGGGTGCTATGGACCGGGGACCAACATGATCAAGTGCTAAAATAATGTTATGAGCTGTAATAGCGGGATGGAAAGAAGAGAGGTAGAAATTAAACTGGAACAATCGATGGGTTTTGAAATGTACGAAGTTTACAGATATATGACAGTTTAGTGCAAGTGTGCAACATATTATAAAGTACGGTCATTTACCTCACCTACTAGGTTATATCACATATATTACTTTGATAATTCATATTATAAAATCTTTTGTATTGTTAGATCTAGTCATATCCACGATAAGGAAGTATCCCTCTGGGTGGCAAGACTCAGTTTCCAAAAATAAAATTAGCTTTTCTTCTTTTTTGCAAAATTTCAAAAAGTCATGAGTATATCTGTTTTCTCGTCTACGAAGTAATACTGGTTGTGAAATTGCTTCGATTTCAGAAGTTACAATTCAAACTTCAACTGGCGAAGAACATTCCGCACAAACTACACAATATTGCAATGAAAGTGTAGAAACGGTGAAACTCTTTGAAGAACCCTATGTTTATACAAATACGATTGAATCATATAAAACGACGATGTCAATAACACATTTGATCAAGTTTATATAAGTGATTCAGGTTTGTTAACAAGCATTATAATTGATCACTTTAAAATGTTTTGTGTTAAAAACAGACCTGTACAATCACAAAAAGAGTTTTTGCTAAGAATGCTGAAGGCAGGTCATTTCCCATTAATTACTACTTTTAAAAAAAAAAAAAGTGCCAAATGATGAAATGCAGCTTCGCAGCTGATTGATTTAATCAAAAACACAAAACTCGGTTGTTGTTGTTTTTTTTGCTATACATTATTTTTTAGAGAAAGTGAAAATTCTACGCAATTTATAGGTATCTATAACAGTTGGAAAAAGTTATCAACTATAATTCAAGAGCGTTCTATTTGTCATTTAATTCATTTATTGCTTGGAACAGTTTATTTCAAAAGAAAATTTAATAGGCGAATAGATAATTTAGTTAACACATTAATGCAAATGGTGAAAGATAGACATCTGACAAATTATATATGGATTTTCCATTCAAAACTCAGTCATCCACAAGGATTGAAGTAAATCACAAAAAAGGAATCAGAATTAATACAGAAGACGTCTATCAAGATTCAGAAAATACTTGGAATATGTCAGCAAATGAAGATAAAAACAAAGAATATAAAGTGGTAAAAATTCATGAAAATTGCCCAATACCAGAGCATTGGAGAAATCTACGAATATGGCATGCGACTCATTATGTGGCCATATTTATAAATGTTCTTGCCCAGATGATAATTTGTGCAAACATATCCACAAAATTCATTCTACCTTTTTTAAAAATAAATCCATTTTAAAATCAAATGTCTTTTCAATAGAAGAAAGAAATATCAATGAAGATAATATGGCCATTTCTGCAAAAGTAATAAATATAAAATCTACAGAAAGACAAATTATTCAATGTCAAAATCTTTGTTCTGCATTAACCAAATTAATAGAAAATCCAGATGTTCAAGAACTAATGCTTAAAAATGTTATATCTTCATTGAAATTTTTATTAGAAGGATGCCGTGGAGCCGCAAAAATAAAAAGCAGCCTCAAGAAATGTTCCCCAATGCCTCATTATTCAGTGCCATCGAATAAGGAAATGACGACCCAGATGAAATTTTACAGAACTTCTCAAAGCGAAATAAAAAAGAGTTTACAAAAAGCAAAAAAAAAAAAACATCTAGTTGAAACTTCTAAAAAAAAGGAAAAATACCAATGATTTGATCATTAGCGATAAGAAAAAACGAATATCGAATGAAGGCAGTAGGGGAAATAAAACTGAAAATGAAATGTCTAATTCTGTAAAAAAATTTCCAATTAGTAGCAAGAATCAACCAATTTTGGAAGAATATAGTGATACTTACTCTAACACTTTAACGGGTGATGTTTCAATAATAATAATAATAATAAAACGGGTGATACTTCAAGCAAAAAACTAATAATGTTTTTTTTAAAACTAAACAAAATTACGAAGAACCCATGTGAAACAATTATTAAAATAAATGATGTGAACCTTTCCATTTATATGCTGAAATCGCTTGACTTAAGTGTAACAACAGACGAAAAAAAAATATTTACAATCTCTCTCTCTATCTTTTAAGATAAGATGGTTATATGATGGAATCATTGATGACCTTTTTTTTTTTTTTTTTTTTTTTTCAAATTAACTAAAGATTCAGAATCGTGTAAAGCAATTGACTCAATTCATTCAACTTTACTCTTCCATAAAAAAGATATCTTGAACTTTCCAGTGATTTAGGATATACAGAAAATGGAACTTATTATTAATTCCGGCAAATTTAAATAATCATTGAATTCTTTTAATAGCTAATACAAAAGAAAAAATACTTGAATTATATGATCCATTATGTCCAAATGTAATTGAAGATTCTGTATATTAATTCGTGAATGGAGTGCATTAATTAAAAAACTACTGAAAACACAAAGGAGCACTGGAAATTGATTACTCCACGTCATATGATTCAAAAAGATAGCTACAACTACGGAGTCTTCATTTGTTTTTTTTGCATATCAAAAATACCATAATTGACAAGTCGATGAAAATTTTGATTCAGAGAACTAACTTCAGAGAACTCATCTTTGAAACTATTACAGAAAATTTTGAGTGCTAACATAATTTGAATCTATGTTTATTTGATAACATTTGCATATCTGTGCAAATGATGGGGACTAGGCCTGATTAGATATCTAATTGGAGACATCTCTGTGATGAATTTTCAAATTTGATTTTGACAATTCATCATAAAAAAAAGCGAACCAGAGATTTCCACCTCCTGGGTCTGGTATGGAAGAGAAAGCAACTCATTTTATCTATCGAATAAACCAGTATCTATTAATCTCACTCTCACTATTTATATATAATCACAAATAGAATTGTGGTGTGTTGTTACTCTATAGGCCAGACCATTTCACCTCGAGCTACTTACCTTGGACAAGTATTTTAAAGAGGAGCGTTTTCTCATCCTTAGAAATTTTAATTTAAACAACATTTTTGCGTTTTTCTGATAATTTGTGAAAATACTACAGGACAAAAAGAATTTTTATATCATAATACAATTCTTTAAAATTATCTTTTCAATAATACTTTGTTGTTCTTAAATCATTTTCATTATTGTTATTAATATTTTATCGCAGTTTTTTTTTTCTTCTCCATTGTTAATGATCAAAATAGAAAGATTTGGCATGTATGGTATACTACATAATAATATTGGTATATTATTTGGCTAAGGTGTATATGGACATATTATATAAAATATCTTATCGAAATTTCTAGCAATCATTAATTTTAGCGAACCAATTGGTCACGAAAGTATTCTTTCTCTGTCTCTATACATATTAGATAAAACTAATTAATATTAATCATATTTAAAGAAAAAAAAATCGAAATATTATAAAATTAGTCTACACTGATGGTTAGTATATTTCATTCCTTTATAATTCAACTTTATTATTACTTTATTGTGAAAATGAGGCATTCTAATATTTAAATGATAATAAATAATATTTGTATGATTTGGAAAACTGAAAACAATTATATTTTCACTGATTGTTTATATGATTCAAAAGGTGTGGATTTCATTCATTTGATTCATTAATTTGAACAAGAAAAAGAAAAGAAAATGTTGATTGCTTTTGACTAGTATTTCAAAAAAGTGTTGATAAACTGTTTTTTTTTAAATATTTTATTACTTTTTCATGACATTGCCATGAAAGGAAGGTCCTAAGATATTCCAGCTATCATTGTTGAGAGTTATATAGATGTGTATAAGGGCTATTGTTAAAAAATAATAACCATAAAAATGGAAGCATCAGCTTATTTTCTTTGATCAAACTGCAAATTAAGATTGTGGTAATAGGTAGGATCGACTATAAGAAGTTTGAGGTCCCTTTGGAAACAATATTAGTAAGTTGTTCTGGTTTATTTACACTTGCATCACAGGAGGTTTTTTTTTTTTTTTTTTTTTTTTCTCTCATACTTCCTTCTAAATTCATAAATCTAGAATGAGTAATAATAATAAAAAAAATGCATAAATAAATAAGCAAAATTTAGAAAAAAATTGTGGTCTATTTCTTTGACATATATATGTATTTGTATTTTTATTAAATGAATCTAAAATAGTAAGTTTTTCTAGTCTTTTCTTTCTTTTAATACTTATTCTTGCCATTTTGAGCTTTGAATCATTCTACAACTGTTTCAAAACCAAATTCAAATTCTGTCACAAAGGTATGCTTTTCATCTTCCAGATTTTGTTTAAATAAATGTCAGAGAAGAATTGTGTACATAGAGAACATATAAAGTAAGCATATATAAATGAAAACATAGACAGCCAACTGCCTAAGATGCAAACTGAATATTTTGAAAATAGTTATGATTCTTTACCAATTGTTTTAAGAAATAATTAATACAGAAAAATAAATAGCAGAAATACACAGTTAACAAGAAATGGACCTCAGAATGATATGTGTAAATTTCATGTCGTAAATGTTTAGTAATGTAAAATTATCTAGTTAAGGAACTCATTAAGACAGTTTCACAAAATATTTACTTGATAGCAACCCTTAATTCCAGCTTGTAGAAATAAAATTTATCTAATCTTATTATTTCATCAAAGCTTGTTTTTTATTTATCTATTATTATTTTTTATAAATTCTGTTGTATGATTTTTTATGGCATTTCTAAAGAAAGAAAAAGTGCCTTAATCCACTAAATCATTAGGCATGCTTTTTTTTTCATTATTTACACTTCTCTGCAAATAGCTAATTTATATTAATTTTTATATTTTTCTAAAAAATGTCTACATAAAATTTCCTTACATTTAAAAACTCACTATTACAAAATAATGCTTTATGCATTTTAAAATTCACTGGTTAAAATTAAATCAAATAAAATAATACATAAAATAAAATTAATGCACATTATGATGGTTTCAAATGCCATTCCTTTCTCTTTTTCCTTTTCAAGTGTCTACAAATGTTTTTATTCAATAAAATGGACACAAATTCTTTTTAAAAATTATTATTAAAATATATGATGAAAAAAGTTAATTTTTAACATGCATATTGTTTAGATGATCTTGAGATTTATAATTATTATCAAACATGAAAAAGGAATTTCAGTTAAACAATATCAGTGTGAGAAATTCTTTGCAAAATGAAAACTTAAATCTACTTTGTGGGGGTGGGTGGGGTGGAGGCAACTTTTTAAGGTGTACAATAATTTAAGAAGTGTAATTTTTTTAAATCAAATTTCAAGCAAGGAGTCATGTTTGAAAATAACTGATGAATGAAATTATTTAAATTCCTTTGTAATACAACATTTTTTATTCATTTCAGTTAGTTACAGAAACACTTAAAAATAACACTGAACAACTTGCAATTTATTTAATATAACTATATTATTAATAGACAATAGTTTTATAATACTACTTAAGGAATATCACCAAATCTTTTCAGAAATGACAATGTTATCGAAATCACAATCTCATCTTTTATATAAGGAAAAGTTATTATGTATTTATAATTTTATTAAAAATTATTTTAATACATAAGCTATTGACTAAAGGAAGAACTTTATTTCGATTTGAAGGATCAATGATTTTGTTTAAAACAATAACAATGTAAAATGGTGAAGAATTTTTATCCGTAATTCACTTGAAATAATTTGTTTAAAATTTGCCAGAACTTTATCTGGATATTTGAAAAGGCCACTTTAATTCATAAGTGTAGCTTATATTACAAATCTTTTTGCACATACACATAATTATTATTTATAAAATGAATATAAGTATAGACATTCTATTCAATATGAAATATTTGTTTCAAGGCAACATAGATCATTAGACAATTTAATCACAAATAAGAAATGACTTGAAATGAATTCTATATTTTAAAATTAAACAGAGAATTAGTCAATAAAGGAATGAATAGGAAACCTGTCTAAAATACTAAGAATTATTATAGTACAAACTCTTCATTTGAAGTGTTAAAAAATTAATCTTATACATTAATTTTCTTAATCTACTTAAAGAAATTAATATAAGAAACAAAAAGAAAGTGGAAAATTTATTTCTATTCTGATTTAATATCACAAGTACTATTCTACACAAATCATAAATAATGTGATGTTATTTTCAAATATCTCTAAATGCAGTAATTTTCTTTTCTGTACAGTATGCAATTTCTTTTTTGATATTTGTTCAAGTGATTATTTAGCAAGACAGTTTATAAAGGCGCTATATTTAATATAACCAACATATTTCAATAACATTCATAATAATAAAATATAAGCATATAAAAATACTAAAAAGAAATAAAATATTCAATCATCGTTTCTAATATGAGATTTTTAAAAATTTTCAAAGCACTGAGAAAAAAGCTAAACACTCAATATCTGAATGCATTGTCAACTGAATTTCATGGAAAAAAGATCCCCTATTTAAAAAATCTATTTTAATAATAATTATATCTACACACTAACAGTATCATGAAGCAAACTTCAAAAGTAATAAAAAGTAAACTTTAAAAGTAATAAACAGTGCAGGATGTTTCTACAAATTTTAGTTAATTCTTTTAAAGATTGGTATGAAACAAGAATTATTATTTCTATCTTCTGTTGTCCCATACATATTTCAAGAGAATTATGAATATTTAGAAATTACAGCAATTATTTTCTCTTTCTGTATGTTGAATTTCTTTTTCTGTTTTAAGAATTTTAAAATTAAAAATCTTTAATATAATTCTGTGAACTCTTAAAAAATTCAATAATTCTGTTTCTTAGCACTAATTAAAATTATTAGCTAATTATATCTAAATTAAATACTAAGAATTATATGAATATTAATTCAGATAAAATAAAAAATGTGGATAAAACAATGTGTTTGTCAAAAGGAGGTTAACAGAATTAAAAAGAGTGAACTGTTTATTAAAAAATTCATAAATTAAATAACTCTTTAAGAAAGGCACAAATTTAATGGAAAAATTTTAAATTACTATACAGTATTAAATATTACTTAAATAATAATTGTAATTGTTTCCTTAAAACCTTCTTGAAAGCCAGGAATACAATAACTTTCAATACTTATTCTGACCTTACTGCTGTTTATCTTCGCTAAAATTTCCAAATATGCCATAGACAGCATGGAAATAACTTTTAAAATGCTTGTTACAAGATTGAAAGTATGAGGGAAAAAACATTTTCGTCTCATTTCACACTTATCTGGATAAACAATAATTTAATAATACAAATCCCGCTCTTTGACTTCCTTCTATAATGTAGATAAACACGTAATTTTCTAACCAATCACAATACAGTAAGCAACAAACCACATCGACGGAAAAAGAAAGCCTATGATTGGACTCAAAAAGGTTGACATACAGAGAGTCGATTTCTAGATTGTGGTTCGTTCCTACAAAACCAGTTCGCACCACACCACGACCACAAGCAGACGCGTGGCTGTCGACCCCCCCCCCTCCCCTGACGAAATACGTCACAGATCAGCTGGAGAGTGTTTTGACACGTGACCACGTAAACAACCTTGAACCCGTTCGGCCAACGAAGATCATAGAATTTATGAAGAACGTTAAGCCGAACAAATCGCCAGGATTGGATCTAATTACAAATCGCATGATTAAAAACCTCCCCCCTAGATTTATATTATATTTAACTTTTTTAATAAACAAAATTATGGAACTATGTTATTTCCCCGATTGCTGGAAAACAGCTGTGGTTGTCCCTCTTCCAAAACCAAACTCCGATTTGACTTTACCTCAAAATTTCCGTCCCATCTCGCTACTTAGTAGCTTGAGCAAAGTGTACGAATCTGTGCTTCTCAAACGTCTGAATCAATTTCTCAGCGACAATAATATTTTAATTTCCGAACAATTCGGATTTCTTAAAAATCTGTCGACGAATCACCAGCTAATTCGTGTTACAGAATTGATTCACAGTGGCTTTGTGAAGTCTCAAACCACAGGTGCACTTTTTCTGGACGTAGCCAAAGCCTTTGATAAAATTTGGCACGAAGGGCTTTTATTCAAGTGCATGCGACTTGGATTTTCGGCGCAATCTGCCAAAATTTTACTCTCGTACCTACTTTCTCGTAATTTTCGGGTGCGAATAAACGATGTAATTTCATCCCCCAGACCAATTCTGAGCGGTTGTGCACAAGGGAGTTTACTCTCTCCAACTCTTTTTAACATTTATGTTAACGATCTACCTAGAGCTAGTAATTGTCACTTAGCAATTTTTGCAGACGATACCGCCATCCTCACACAGCATAGGGATCTACACACAATCATTGCAAACTTACAACAGTACATGACCGTTCTACAGTGCTGGCTCATCGGCTGGAAAATAAAAGTCAACCCAAATAAATGCGCGTGCCTCCTATTTTCCAAAAAATTGGTAATGCCTGTTTTAGCCCCAATCCAAATTTTCGGCCAACCCGTCCCCTTCGTAAATGAATATAAATACCTAGGGTTAGTTTTAGACGCAAAATTAAGCTTTAATAGTCATATTAAAGCAGCCCTCTCCAAAGCTACAAAAATGAGTATTAAACTCAACAGCTTAATTTCTCCATGGAGCAAGCTATCGATTAGGCTCAAGCTTCTGCTCTACAAAGCTATTTTAAGACCAACTCTGATGTACGGCTCCCAAATATGGAGGGCGACATCAGCAACTAACATAAAGAGGTTGCAAGTTTTTAAGAACCGTCAACTGAGGAAAATTGTCAACGCACCCTGGTATGTCAGAGGAAAAATAATTCATAACAACCTCAAAATTGAACCTGTTTCGGAATTTATTAAAAGAACGTCAATTAAGTTCTTTGAAAAGTTACCCCAGATTCGCAACGAGTTACTCAAATTACCAGCGTATGATCCTGCATTACCCAGCTCTAGGAAAAGACCTAGAGCTGCAATTGATAATGTTTACATTAATTTCCCAGCCGTAAAAAAGCTGAGAACTTCTTAACTCCGTTGCCAATCTGGTGGCTTAAAATTCTCAAAATTATTACTGTTTAGGCGGTAGATAGCTACGATGTGCTACACGCGAATTTAATTTTCTGAAATTTTTATTCAGCCCAATTAAAGTCAGTCCCCATAGTAAAAGGCACGTGCAACGTAAATCCATTAAAATTTCTTCTTACCCCATAAATAATATCTATTATTATTTTAAATACATTAATTATACCAAAAACTTTAAAAATACAAAAATTAAATACCAAATTTCATGACGTTAGAGCTTTATTGCGCTAGTCTAAACTAGTTCAATTAATCTTAACTTTCCCTAAACTAACAAATTAAAGTAACTATTCCAAATTATGATGTGGAGGTGCTCGTGACCACTTTGTCACATCGCGGAACTCCGAAACATCACGACGTTGCCGTTGCTGTCCCAGGGAAATATATCGTGTCTTCGAAAGGGGAGAGTGTCAAACAATCTAGATATCCCCCATTGTGGAGGGTGGATCATCAATGGACATTTCCCACGGTCGTCCAGAGACCATTCAGGTGTGTTCTGAACGGTGATTGGGTATCAGGGAGCCCAAGTGTACCAATGTGGACAGGAGAGGTAAGTCTGAGAGAAAAATAAAAAGTGAGATTTTTCGGAAGAAGAGGGTTCCTAACTTCAGCAAAATAACAGAACATTTTATCCTACAAAAACTTAATAAGCACCTGATCAACAATAACATTCTATTCCCCATGCAATTCGGCTTTAAACCCAAATTGTCTACCACCCACCAACTCCGTAGAGTCGTTGAATATGTCACCGCAGGCTTCGAAAATAGAGAAAACACGGGAGCGGTTTTCCTCGATGTTCAAAAAGCATTCGATATAGTGTGGCTGGAAGGACTCATTTACAAATTAATCTCTTACAACACTCCTCCTCCTCTCGTAAAATTAATTTCCTCCTTCCTTTTTAACAGAAATTTCACGCGTTAACGCCACTCTCTCCAAACTGCGCTCCATAAAAGCAGCTGTTCCGCAAGGGGCTAAATTATCCCCCACCTTATACTCAATATTTAGTAATGATATACCTCAGAAAGACAATACCAAACTATGCATTTTCGCAGATGACACAGCTATACTGGCCAAAAACAGAAACATAAAATTCATCAATCACGCATTAAACAAACACATCTAAGAACTAGAAAGCTGGTTCTCAAAGTGGGAAATCGCAATAAATGCCTCAAAAACAACAACAGTGCTTTTCACAAAGAAAAGGAAAACTACCCAAAACCTAATTAAAATTAATAAAGTTGAAATCCCATGGTCTCAGGAAGCTAAATACCTCGGTGTAATATTAGACAAAACCTTAACTTGGAATCCCCATTTAACTATGTCAAACAAAAATTCCGAGATAACGCCCGTAAATTATATTCCCTTATTGCTCGGAATTCAGAAATGACTAGGGAAAATAAGTTGCTTGTTTATACAGCCATGCTAAAACATGTCCTAACGTATGCTTGTCCAGTTTGGGCATACGCAGCAAAATCCAACATAAACATCATAGACAGGTGCCAAAATATAATTCTTAGACAAATAACAAAAGCGAGATGGTTCATGAAAAACGACGATATAAGACGAGCCCTCAATATCACTTCAATAAAAGAATTCATCAAAAGCATTGCATAAAAATTCTTTCACGATATATCCCACATTGATAACGAAGCAATAAAAGGGATAGAACCAAACAAAAATAGCAAAACACCCAGACTAATTCTTCTATAACGTAACCAATTTTAACCTAATGCTAAAACTCACAAATTAACCTTCTCATCTCGACCACATTAATTTTAAATAAATATTAAATTAAAAGTAAATCATAAAATTCCCCCTATCTATCCCCTTACCTTATCGCAATAGCTCAATCAAAGTTCTCATGAGCCATACCGTAATCCTTCACTGGACAAAAACCTAGATAATACTCCAACCTTTGCACACCTCCCATACCAAGGAAAGATGCATCTTCGCTCCTCCTCTGGAAATCCACCC
>JAPMOR010124370.1:74838-121390 GCA_026543865.1 Argiope aurantia | reverse complement strand
AATGTGCGTGGTTCTAAATAGTAGTGATTCCTGAGTCCTACAAATATATATAAAATTATTGCCTTGAAATTATACAAATAGTATTATTGACTAGAAATTATATAAATAAAATTATTTACTTGAAATTATATAAATGAAATTGTCAAAAATAGTGTAATCATTGAAATTTATCGCTTATTTACCGTTTACTGGAAAGCGCAAATAAACGCAACTTGAAGTTACATATGGTCAAATTATAGGAGACTATAGTCATTATTAAATTTTTATTGAGCATATTTTCTAATAAATCCTATGCTAAACCATGAATTCATGTCCATTCTTTGGCCCCAATGAATTTAAATAGCACTTGGCATATATTACGAAATACATAGAAATGAGCACTTGAATATACACATACATAGAACATACATAGAGCATACAGAGACATACATAGAGCATACATAGCATACATACACATACATAGAAATGAGCACTTGACATACGGGAACATTATTTAATTGAATTCATAACAGTCGAAGTAAATGTAAATAAATATAATTGAAATATGCTATTGCAAATTTCAAGTTATCATGTGAGAACATTATTTTTTTAAGTCACGTGGTATCAATTCGACAGAAAAACTTCATATTCTCACATGACTCACATTTCGGCAAACACCAACATTTAGAACAACGATGGTTTTTGACTATCTCAAAATCAATCTGATTCTATAATTTTTTCCTCAAAGCCAGGTATTTAGAAAACGATTTTTCTTTTATGTATATATATATATTTCAATTTTTCTAGCTGGCAAAAATAATTTTGAATCTTGAACGAAGATCATATGTAGGCCAATATTATTATACTTTCGATATCATTCATTCGCTCATTCTCATTTTCTTTCTGTAGTTCTTCAAGCGATAACTTCTTATGACCCTGTACCACATGGAACAACCTTCTTTATCATTTTCTAATAAACCTAAAAACGAAAAATTGATGCCTCAAAAACAATAAATCGTCAATTTTCTGCCGTGCATTTTGTGGCAAAACTTCAAACCAAAACAACATCATGTTCTCATATGATAAGAACTTTTTTAACATAATGTATATTAGGAATTATTTTTAAACATTGAAACTGAAGTCTAAAATCTTTAGTAACGTCAGAATTTAAATTTCCATTACAACAGAGAGATTTGCGTTGTAATAAAAATGTACTTTTCAGATAACATAAACGCTTTTTACTTAGACATCCTCCCAAATATAAAAGTACTTTGAGTTGAAAAATAGTTTCAAAAAATAATAATAATAATAAATAACAAAAAAGTAAAAAGAACAGAGGAATTGCAAAGATAAATAAATCCGAAATACATTTCCGAATCGAAGGTAGGTAGAAAGTAAGCTCACAGAGAAGATAAAGAGAAATAAAATGAAATAAATCTAAAATAAAAATTAAAATCGATATAAAAAAGGGAGAAAAATTCCCTTTGATCCATCGATAAAGGTGCAGCCGACAGTTTAGAAAGAGGAATGAAATACAAAAGAACCTAGAAAATATCAACTTGTCTAAGCTTATTACGTAGACATCGATGCAGCAGTCTTTTGGGAATTTTCGGACGAATTTCTACTCCCAATAAAAAGGGGAATAAACGTGGCTCCCTCATATATGTATTTTTTTTCATACGGATTCTCCTCATGGGCTTAGGATGTAGAGGAAACCTGCTGGAGTTGTGAAACAGTCTACCTGATTAGACCTACAGAGAATGAGATCGCTGTTAGAAGAACTGAATCACTGGGGAGTTAATATAGGCCTCTGTTGCAGAGGTATGATTTGTTTAAAATATTGCACAAACACGCCAATGCTCGTTCGCTTTTTCAAGTTCTTGCTCTTTTTTTTTTTTGAGTTAGTTTTCGAATGCAGCCTGTTGATAAATAAATTCAGCCTAAAAATAAATAAACTTGGCTGAATTTTGATAGGTTATGTTTGTTCGAAGAAAAGGAAAAGAGTTTCGAATCCCTTTCAGATGCACTGTGCTGAAATTAATAAAAAGAGAAACTATAATGAAACATTGTCGAATAAGGGAATTATTTGTATTTTTGTAGAAGTTTCTAGGAAGTGTTTTAGAAAATTTATCATGAAGAAAATCTCTTGATGTTCTGTTTTATAAAAAAATCTGTTGGAAGTATGATTTATACAAGAAGATGAATGCTGAAATGGTGTTTAGGTGTAATATTTCGTATTTCATCAACACTGTAAATCATATTTTCGGATATTCCATAAAGTTTATCAATTATAGCGACATTTTCAAATAAAATGCGAATTGAAGAATTTTGAAGACTGAAAGGAATTATAATTTAAAATTAATGCATAAAATAAGGAAACAAAGTCTTATTTGAATTCAAAACTAATTATTTAAAACAATTAGAGTACTTCTAAAAATCATTTAATTTCTTAAAGATGGCAATTTTTCTCTTCAAATCTTGAGAAAAATATAAGAATAAATCACTTTTCTCCTTAATTTTTTAAAATAATTTTTCTCTGTTTTGTCTTTATTTTACTTAATACTCGATCATATTTTCAAGTACTTTCTTCATTTCAATGTTATTCTCCATAAAACTTCCATTTAAAAAACTCATCTTTCTTCCCTAATATATTTGCTATATAGTTGTCACTAATCCGTTACTCTCAAAATTTCTGCAAACAAAATAATGAATTTTCATTCATCTAATTTCTTCAAAAATTAAGCGATGGGCTTTTCTTAATCAATTTTTATACATAATACTTTCCAAAATATACAAGCAAATTTCTATTTTTATGTAAAATATAAGCAACAACAGCACGTAATTAACACTACGCTAATGTAATATGAATTCAAATAGATTGATAAGATTAGAATTCGAGTGAAAATGAATAGATTAAGCAACAGGTTTTTAAAGGTATGTGCAAAATTGAAATCGTTCCACTTAACAATAATAATTTGTTATTTGTATTTTTATTATCTAATTGTGTACTTTTGTTGTATATAATAAACTGATAAATTAAAAATAAACTTTATTAAATATTTTAGTTTTTGAATTCCATAAACCGAATGGAGAATGTTTTTCATGAAGGCTTTGAATAATTTTGAATCATTATATTTTATGAATTCAAATATAAACTTCATCCACAAAAAAAAATGCGTTGTTTTCGAATTATAATTATCTAATTGAGAAAAATCTAAAATTTACTAGCTATAATCATATTAATAATTTCATTAGCCAGCACAAATTCACTGAAATAAATTTTGCAATTAAATTCCTTTTTTTTAACTAAAAAAATCTTTTTGAAATAAAACACAAATAAACGAAGTTAGCTTTTAAATGAGAGGCATAAAAGTATTATAGGTCTGGATTTTAATTATTATTGCGATTTTTTTTCGAATTATGAAATAAATGTGCGTCCAGTTAATTGAATTAATATAAAATTCCTAAATTCAATTAAACTTGTTTGATTTAAAATTTTTGGCAGTTGAAATGGCATTTGTAATATGGTAAAGGCTAATTCGTTTATATATTTCGATATATTTAAATATAGAGATTTTTATATATGTATATTTAAATATATGCATAAAATATGTATATTCTTTTAAATCTTAAAATAAAAGTATATCTTTATTTGTGTAATCAAAATTCCGATATTCGAATTTTATGCAACTGCATATCGATTTCATGGAAGAATCTCGGAAAGCTACAATAAAACTCTTCTCTCTCCTTCAAATACTTACAGAATTTGAAGTTCTTGATACAAGAAATGATGTATCAATAAACGTTAGTCTAGTGCATAAGCTGAGAAATGCATTCTTGACCAACTTTCATCGAGCGGAGAGGAGCCATTTAAACTGGTGCCAGGAAAGTCTAGAGTTATTTCTCGTTCTTTTCCTCCGTTTGTTACATTTATATATTGTCTTTCATATAAGCTCTTTTTTCTACTGTTGAAGAGCTCGATTCAGAAAGCTCAAAAATGGAAAGAATTTACGATGTGTACTGATTCCAATAACACTGCAAAAGGACATTACTGGAATATACTGGAATCTGAAATTTTTATTCCAATTCATATTTAGATTTTGAACTGTATCCAGACAGATTTTGAATCAAACAGATCTTCAGTATTAAATATATAATTTTGAATCAAAATGCTACGGTGATGTTTTAGATATAGAACCCACAAATAAGATTTATCAACATTAGTATTTTGCGCCGTTATCTGATTCTTATATACTTTCTAATAAAATAACGCGTCCCGGATTTGAGTCCTGGTTCGGGCAGGGTTGTTCTTCCCCTGTGTTATATCTGTGAGATGTGTGAAAGAGTCCCCATGTAAAAAAGGGGGTTGTGCAAACGAGTGTGTGATTGTCATCTTCATATGAGATAGAAGTCACATTTCTGCCCTCAGGTGCTCAGAGGTCTTTACTCTCAGAATCACTCTTTCCTTTGTAAAGCGGACATGAAAATGAAATAATCCCACTCCCTATAATGATATACGGGATAATGTATCAAATTAAAGAATTTTAAAAGTTTAATTAAACTTAAGTATCAATAATTTAAAAAAACGTGCATTATATATGCTAAAGTATCTTGGCATCTATTAAGTTCACGAAGTTTATAAAAGAATGCATTAATTAATCCTAAAATAATCTGAGAAAATAGTTAATTTTCCAAAACAGAAAAAGATAACTAGAAAGTCAAATGGATTTGCATATTAAAGGGTCACGTTGGAAGAAAAAAATATTCTGTGCAAAATTTGTTTTTATATTCATTTCATATCATTCACGTAACGTTATTAATGATTGTATGAGTCAAATCCATTAATGCATGTTTCACTTATTCAGCTTCGATATTTATCTATTTGAAAAATGCAACATAATTTAATCTATAGTCTTGTAACATAATTGAATCTATAGTCTAGCATATTTTAATCAAAATATAATAAATCCGATTGCATTTCTTTAATACAAACAAACATTGTTAAACGTATTCTGACTATTATCTAGAGTGGCATAACAGGAAGATCTGAAAAGAATGCAAAATCGATTAATGCTTGGTTTATGTTGAATTTACTGCTTAATAAATATAAAATGTTTTTATTTAAAGGTAACTTCGTACTTATTAATTTGAGATTTCAATATAATATATCAAATTTCAATTAAAAATTACAGTTTTCTCGTGACTAAAATTCTCATTTTTATGAAATAACAGAAAGGAATTGAAAAAGTATTCAGGTTTTACTATCTGTTTAGAGCAAAATTTTATACAGATACAATTAAACCGAAGCCTGAAACTGGAATACACGAATATTTCAAGTCTAATTTTTTATTTATTAGGATAAATTATCAGAATATTTAACAAATGAAACACATACATTGTATTTTTAGGGGAAAAAAACTTTTACCGTAGCATTTTTTAATTCTTCTGAAGTTATTCAAAATAAATAATAAGATTCGTTGAATAAATAATAAAAAATTCCACTATTTCTTATAGAATTATTTTGAATATGGAAGTAGATGCTAAACGTTCTTGGGAAAAGTTATAAGAATTTAACTTAGTTTTAAGAATTATCAAAGCAAAGAATCTTTTTTAAAAAACCACTGCAAATAAAGTTCATAAAATAGAGAATAGCTCTGTAAACGGTTTACGGAAGTGCACATTACGTGTACCTTATTTTTTTAAGATAATATATATTTGTTTGGTAGATTTATTGTGTTATAAATTTGTCATCGGAATTCGAAGATTTGAAAACTTATTTCAAGAAAAAAACTATCATAATTTTTTTCCTGTGGTGCCTGAACATTTACGTTTAAGCTTTCCTCTCATTTAATAAATTATAATTATTTAATCGTAAAAATATATGTTCATGAAACTGAAGCCACAAAAAAGTTTTAGTGACAATAGGGGTACGAATTTACAATAATTTAATATTTAATTATTCGTTATTTATTAAATAATAAGGAACGTTGTCTCAAATTTACATTCATTTATCAAAGTTAATGAACAAAAATATTGAATACACAATTTTCATATATCAGTAATTAGTTTGTAATTATGTATTTACTCACATTCCAATATTAGTGTTTAAAATTACTTTCTGTCTAAATAGAAAACAAACTGAAAGTTTAAAACAAACTTATATAAAAGTAATTTTAAAAGAAGTACATGTTTTTTCTTTAATTACCACAAAATTAATTTGTTCAGAAAATTAATAAAAAAAATCAAGCCATTCATATTTAAAATAACATAATTTACTTTTATCTTAAAAGTAAAAAGCATCCTCTATGTTTGACCTTTACTTTATGAAAGATACTGAAAACACATCTAATCAGTTTTGACTTATTTATTAACCAACTCTGTTTATGATAATCTCAATGCAAAGTTTCCACATAATTAATTAACTTTCTTTTCAGAAATTTTGCTACTGTTTAAATTATCTTAAAAATTTTCTCCACCTGTATTCTTCTCCAACATTCACACGCTAGGGGGGATTCGATTCTCGCCTTTCAAACTGAAGTATCGAGTTTGTCATGCTTGGAAAATATTTTATGTAGTTGCCATTAATCAAATGTTTCTTTTCTAATTCGTGTCAGGAATTTATTTCACTTTGCCTCGTCGAGTAAACATGTTTTTGGATCTACACTTTTCAACATAATAATAAAGTTACTGAGACAATTACTCATATTGACAGCGATCAATTTAATAAGATTTTCAATAAAATTTTATAATAATATTATATATGCGATTTAAAAAATACTGTATTGCCTTCATTAATCTGGATTACTTGAATATTTCAAAACTTACTATATAACTATATAACTGTTACTTGAATAACAGAAATCTAATTATGTGGATTAGTTGGGATTAGATAAAATCCAGATAATTGAATATCCAGATAATTGGACAAGTGAAAAGAGTTTGTTCTGGAGAAAAAAGAAAAGTAGATTATTTATAGAAACTGAAATTTGCATATTTAATCTATTATGAAATTATAGTAGATTAGTTGCAGACAAAATAGATTAATACATTAATTTATCATTTACAAATTAGATTTTTCATTTTGCACGTTTAAAAATTATATGAAAATAAACTATTTGAACCTATCAGGCCTAATCAGGGATTTTTTTTGCAGTCTTTGTCCATTTAATCAAACCCTCGGAGGCACCTCGAAATGAGAATGAAAGGCTTCCGGTATGGTGGTTGGATCTTGCCACTTTGGTGGGTACATAAATAGATGAGGGATCTGGCTCCTCCCATCGATGATGGGACGTACTTCCTTGGGGAAGGATTGTACCGGTGCCGGTCAGGCCGAACTCAGCCACAGTTTCCGCCAATGTTACTATTTCGGTGGTCCTGTCATTCAGTATTCTTTATTCAGTACGCCTTCGGGTGGGTGGGAGAGTCAGTGATATGATTACCGATTCCACCAAGGAAAAATATTGTTTAAATATACAAATGAAGCAAATAAATCTACAATCAAAAATTTTTATTCTGTGTTGTTGTATGTAAAAAACGGGAGATGAAGTTTCTATTGAATAAAGTACAAACAAAAACAATTATCTTTTTAATTACGTAGAATGGAACGATAAAAGATGAAATATCTGATAATGTTATAAATGCATTTGCTTTGAGAAAGGGCAATAACTCCTCTCCAGGCAAAAAATTCCATTGGATAATTAAATTTATCATTGAAAATAGAGATTTTACTTACCCCCCTAGCTTTCGATATCAAGTGTTATACACACAAAGACACAGGGGGAAAATGCACCATTATTTCTTCACATTCATAGGCATTCATAAATATCTATATAATAAAGATTTTTGTAACCATTAACCAAATTACCTTATATTGCATTTTATTAACTGCATCTTCATTTACTATGCTATGATAATAAGTGCAATAATTGCAGAACTCAAGTGTTTTTTATACGTAATATCCTTCTTACGTAATATACGTAATAATTACGTATATACGTAATATCTTTTACACGTAATTTATCATATTATTACTCCATATAGTTTTTCTATAATATTTCAAAATAGAAAACTGTATGAAATAATTCCATATTATTAACATTTCTTGTGCGTTTATAAATTATGTACATATTTATTTCTGCTTTATCTTCTATAAATATTCTGGTATTTAATAAAATTCCCTTAACATGCTCATCAAACCATTCAGTGACCAGAATGGTTAAGGATATGGGGGTATGAGGCGGCCTTCTATTCAGTTCACAGGAAGGGCCGATACATTTATCCAATTATTCCATACTTAAATCTTCATATACATTTGAACATCTATTCATTTATCTATTATTTATATGTGATATGTCTTGAAAGAATAAGCTAATCTAATATATAAAATCTGAATAATTATGTTGGAATTTTAATTAAAATATTAAACTACGATATACAACAAATTACGATAGTTTTTACAATAAGATATATCATATATATCATGTTGTTATGTTTAATTATGTTTAAGTAGAAATTATTTCTCGTTTGGTTGCATGACAGTCATTCAATTAATATTCACTATAATTGGTTTAGAAATAATATCTCACTCAAAAATGGAATTCAGAAACAATTTGAGATTCAATTTTCGAAAACATTGCAATAGTTTATCTATGCATTCTTTTTATCTAATAAAGTAAAAATTGATATAATTTAAATTTGGAGGAACAGTTGATTCTCTGAAACAGTCCAAAAAATAAAAAATCGGGTGAAAATTACTTGGCATAAATATCGCAAGCCAAGAAATAATATATTAGAATCCTTAACAAAAGAAAAACACCTATATTTCTACATCTTTTTGGCGCATCCCTTTTCTCCTCTAAATATTTACTATCTCTTAGTTTCCAATTTACGATGTAGATTCCGATCAATACTGCAAAAATGTCAAGAACAATATTCTGTTTTCAACCATAATTATAAGATGATTGAAATGTACAAATATGAAACGAGATTATGTAAATTGTTGAATATTAGAAGAAATAAAATTAAATATACTAATAAAGTAATGCGAAAAATAAAATTTGGTTTGATTGAAACGGATACAATGTTCTGTAAATTTTATATATTGAGCTGAATTATGTAATATGTCTTCCACTATTAATAAAACTTTCATTATTTTAAAATTGAATTTATATTCAATTTAATTTCTTCTCCGAAGAATGGAATTACATTAATAAAATCAAAAAAGAATCTAGAAAAAATATTGAAATGGAAATTGAATATATTCTTCATTTCTTTAAAATGCAATTTCAGTGTAAAATATTTAAATTATATCCTGGCTTTTTTGAAGATGATTCCACGAAAATAAATAAGTAGATTGTTCAGAAAAATGTCCTTATTCTAGAAAATCAAAATATTAAAAATAATAATAACAAATTATTTAGAAATGTTTTAAATGCTTATTTTTAGCTAATAATTCAATAAATGAATTTCAAATTACATTTAATATGCATTAAAAATTTCGATTTAAAAAATGACTACAAAATCCATGTTAGGAGTTCAAATATTCATTTTATCAGGTGATAAAAAATTTAATTAGATATTTTAAACTGCTTTTAAGTGCATGTTAAATTTTTGCTGAAGTTCTGCTTCTAATTATGGAGCAAAAATAAGTGGTGTAGTGTCAATTTTTTCAGACTCTTTATTGGTCAAAATTGAGCTAATTAAGATCATGTATGTTGAAGCATGTTCTATAATGATTCATAAAGTTACATACAAAACATAAGCTTTTGGATTCGGTTTTTATCTGAAAGATTTGATTGATGCTTCTCTTTTTTTAAATGATATTATTCAGAGATATTAAATAACCAACAATAGATACCAATTGTTTTAATAGAAGTTTTCTTTTTATTCCAATAGCTAATTTTTAAAGTGTTACACAAAAATATGTTTCCAGTTGGAAAAATTCTTTGGATGACAAAAAAACTATATTTTATCTTGGTTGAATTAATAAACATCTTCAAAAGAATTACGAAATCTATATTTCCATGCCATTTACCAGTGCAATTATTTTTATTTATTAAAATAATATAGATACACTGAAGAGCCCTTACATTATGACCACCTCTACTACAACAATGGACTCGCCTAGGAACAAAACCACTGCGCGTGCGTGGCTGATGTTGGAGTATATAAAGCGGCTATGCATTATTTTTGCAAAAATAGCGCAATTAGCGAAAGAATGGGAAATAAAGCTGATTCATCAGACTTCGATAAAGGTCAAATCGTTATGGCTCGGCGACTGGGAACATCAATATCAGAAACGTCACGTTTAGTGGGTTGTCCACGTGCAGTTGTTGTGAGTATATATCGAAAGTGATGCATGGATGGATAAACGGCAAGTCGCCGGTCGGTGGTGTGTCGTCCGCGGAGCATTGATTTCAGAGGAGAGAGGAGATTGCTACGCATTGTTCGCCATGGCCGAAGAGCTACAACAACCGAAATAACCACCAACTACAACAGTTGCAATCCAGACAGTGTTTCTCAACACACTGTGGAGTGTATATTTTTGCGTATGGGCCTAAGCAGAAGAAGCCAATGCATGTCTCTGCACTGACGGCACGCCTTCGCCATCTGTGTCTGCAATGGGCCAAGAGACATCGGAATTGGAGTTCAGAAGAACGGAAGAAAGTTGCATAGTCCTACTTATCACTTTTTCTGATCCATCAGCTTGTGAGAATACGCTGATTTCCAAAGGAAGCCCTGACTCCAAGATGCACATTTGGACGGAGACAAGCCTGTGGCGGGTGTTTTATGGTGTAGTCAACATTTCCATGGAGCACATTAGGACCCATAATTCCCATAGAACAATCCCTGACATATGTGCGCTATCAGGTTCATTCATTCATGACAATAGTTTTTATAACGAGGGGTAGTGTTTATCAACAAGATAATGCACCATGTCATAACGGTCGAATCCTCAGGAAGAACATTCAATCCTCAGGAGGAACATTCCAATGACTTTCAAGTCTAGTCTTGACCTCCAAATTCATCTGACTTTAATTCCATAAAGAATATTTGTGGTCCCACCTGAAAAACCAAATTCGTGCTCTCAAGCTGCCTGCTCGCAATGTGAGGGATTTTCAGGACTAGCTGGTGAGCGCTTTTTACCAGATACCTCAGACTACCTATCAGCACTTTGAGGTGCCAATGCCAAGTCAAGTGCTGACAAATTTGAGGGCTAAATGTGGTCCTACTAACAGGCTGGTCATAATGTAATGGCACTTCGGCGTATATTCATGCATTTAGCAAAAATGTTCCATTTTTCTGCAATCAAAACTGAACGATTGAATTTTATTACTCTTTTCTAGACCAATCAATTAAATTTTCATGTGAAAGCTGTACATTGATTGGATGCGCTTGATGTCAAATGATCTAAATCGTTCTAAAATAGTATTATTAAACCTATATAACCAAAACATTTATTATGTAAATTAGATATTCTTTCAATGGGAAATATACCTCTGACTGAAGACTTAGAAATTAAATACAGGGTTTTGATTAGAAAGGACACTATAGTTACAATATAATGCCAAGACTGGAGAAATATCTGTTGAAATGGAACATGGCGCCGCAAACTCCAGATAATATGTGCAGGCTGTTGGATCATGTGAAAGTGAATTTTATTTAATTAGATTAACATACTGTTTTGAAACGAAACAAGAACAATTTTCTAGCCAATCTAGGAACCAAATTTGGAATAATATTGAAAAGACAATGATGACATGTTCCTATAGATTATTCCAACTTTCACAACTTATTCCAATATTCCAAAGTAGGAGAACTTTAGACATTATGGATTAAGTAGAAAATTTATCATCTATTTGAGAGATTACAACCAGACCATGAAGGCCTCAATGTAAAGGAATAAACGCATGATATTTTATAAAAAACATTATATGACTGCACTTTTAATACTTAGCATATAATACAACTTACAGTGCGCATATTTTTATACAGTTTCATAGTCTTCTAAGTCACATTTCCTTTTGTACTTTTGTGATTAAAGCTGATAGAGCTATGAATATATGAATAACCCTAGTTTATATGACTATAGACGATTAGGTATTTAAAGGACAATTACTCAATCAACAGACGACGTTTTTCCAGTTTTTGACTGATCTAAAATAGCGAAATATAAAGTTTCAATCTCGATCAGTTTTGGGAATAAGAAAAAAAAAAAAATAAAGCATTTTTTGTCTAACTCTTTAAGAATATTTTAGCAGTAAGATGCAAAAATTGCATAAAAATTTCATTTTTTAAAAATTTTTCTGCCTTCTATTTGTTGACTTTGTAGCTGCATGCCAATCTGTATCGGCTTAGAAATTAACTACACTGCAACAATTAGAATAGCTATCTTGCAAATGCATCTTTTTTTATAACGTAGAAGAATTGTCTCTTTTAAATATAGTTGTCCAACAAGTTGTACATTATTTCTAATTTTTAAAGTTAACTAAAATTCAAACTGATGATTCTATTAAATAAAAAATACATTTCTTCATTTTTATTAACCATCGCTATGCAATGGGTGTATGGTTTTCTTGAACTTAAAAAATTCTTAACTTCTTGACGTAATAACTGCAAGAGAAAAAATTAGCATAGCAAATGCAGTATGAATTTATAATCTTAAATTTGGCATAATGACTAATAAATTTGCATCTTAATACAAAAAAAGAAATTTGCTTTTGCGAGTTGTAGTATATTGCATACTGATTTGTATTAGCAGTTTTGTTTCACACAGAAGCTCTATGTGCAATGTGAATCAACAAATATAGAAATAATTAGCAGTAAATATGTCTTTTTTTTTCATGATTGATATCGCTGTATTAAAGTCCCTTAAATAATTCATTTTTATAATTTTCCATTTTATTAAAGATACTTCTGGAAATTTTATTGCAGAAGTCATTCATGTTGTAAATTGATAATTTTTTTTGAATATGAATATTTCTAACAAACCATTGCATTTTACTGAGTGGCTAAAGCTAAGGATTTACAGCTAATTTTTAATATTTTTTGGGTTCTAAGTCAAATGGCTTGACCTGTAGAGCATCAGCTTACAATCATTCATCTTTAGCGTTAGTAGAGAAGATATTTTTTATTTTATTTCATAGATAAGGTCATCCAAAGTTGAGTTGAAATAAATGAAAAAGAAGAGTTCTACCATTTAAATGCAATGGAAATAGAATACTGAAGAATATATTTTAAGAACAACACTGAACTCTACCTACTCGTAAAAATGAAGTTGTTAAATGGGTGACAGAAGTAGTTTTTAATACTATTAATCTTAAAAATCCAGCCGAATAGCAGAAATAAAACATAACCCTTTCTAAATGAAAAGAAACTAACTCAAAAGTCTTTTACGTGCCCAGGTTTAAATGGAGTACCTTCTAGAATTATTTTGTTTGCTTATTTAAGCGAACTCTCTAATGCTGTATGTAAAGGATTTTAGAACTGCTTAAACAATAAAGAAAAATCTAAGAGAAAATCCTCACGTTCCGTGACTTAAATGGAAGTTTTTTTTATTTATGACTTGAATTCGGACGCTTTCTTGACTTCCCTTATTATTTGTTGTTGTAATTTCTTCGCCTTGTTTCCCTTTTTTTTATTCATCGTTTTTGTCTCCTGCATTTCTGTTTATTTAAAGTATCAGGTTAAAGGTAATTACGTTTAGCGAAATTCCATTTGAGAAAGGATTTATGTGATTTGTCGCATTAAAGGATTACTTTTGCTGTGCTTTATCATTTTTATTCTGGGATTTATCTTGATAATGTTGTATCGTAATAGAAAAGAAAGGTGATTTTCATGTTTAGGTATTATGATTCATTGCGTAGTTAAGAAAATGGCGATACAATTTAACTAGATTCTATGGTCATTAAAAGATTTTCAGGTGCTGAGCAAATCGAAAGAAATTTAACATTCCACTATAGAAAAATTAAATGAAAATATTTCTGATAGAGTGTGCATTTTTATTTATTTTGTTTGAAAATGTTACATATTAAAATTTTAAGCATTTATTTATTTTAATTATTTTAAGCATTTATTTATTTTAATTATTTTAAGCATTTATTTATTTTAATTGTTTTAAACATTAACTTATTTAAAAAAAATTCTATTTTTAATGGTTTAAATAAACTTTTGTTTTTAGTGCACATAGATGATCTTAAAGGATAAAATCAATTAAAGAAAGTGGAAATTACGATGGGAATTTCGATGATTCATTGATTTTTTGTAGTGTTATTCAATAAAAGGCAATGGATGTTTTCGAAAATGTGACATCTTCCAATCAAAGAATTGTTTTTTTCCACACTCAAAAGGGATTTCTCCGTGTTCTGTGTGAATCATTTGAAAATTACCAGATCATTGTTCCTGATATATATTGCATTTAAATGAATAATTTTGAAGGTGCATAAGCAACATAGGACTTGATGTAGTCTAGAAATAATGCATGCTTTTTATTACAATAATGTTTCATTTTATACAACATGTTTTAAATCGGCAAAAGTTTAATCAAATGATATTTTATTTCATTCTTTCATAATATTGTCCTGAAATAGTATCTTCAAATTATTACCAGTTTATGTCATTGGAGTATTTATTTAATGATAAATATTTTTATATTAATAAAATGCAGTTATTTAAAAAAAGGTTAATAATAATTGTGTTAAGTTATACCGGTGTTAAGTTAAAACCTATTTTTAATTTAAATGGTGATAAATTAAAAATAGTTTAATTTAACATCGATATAACCGGTACTATTGAGCAAAACAGGAATAGTAATAATTCATTACTAAGGAATAAAAAAAGGAAATATAGTAGATTTAAGAATATGCCTATAGGAAATGAAATAGATTTTATTGATGTACATTTTAAGAAATTCACAGTACTTTAGGATGCAATCATATCAGCTAAAAATCCAGAGTGCAAAATTGTATAAAAAATGGATGAATTTAAAAAAAATCAAAGAAATAGTAGCAGCCATCTGTAACGTTCGGCACAGTTTAAAAATATTTCAGCAGATGCTAAATCCAAACTTCAGCTTTGATTTGTGGAAACTCAGAACAGCATTGTTTTCTTATGTGGTCGAATAAAAGTAAGAATGAATAAAAATTTGTTATATGAATTGAACATAAAGCTTTATTTACATGTTCTTTTATGCTGGATTGCAAAAATCATCAATGAGCAGAGGTTTGCAATTTTTATTATTTCATCTCTTGATAATTCACTATACTTCTTGATTCAATATGCATCATAGAATAACTAGAAAGTTATTTCTATTATTTCTTTCAGCAATCTTTTTTATTAATTTAGATTAAATAACATATTCATTTCTCTTAGTAGATTAATTCAGTTAGATTTTAATAACACGTTTTAATTTGAGTATGTATGAACACTATGTAAAGAGAAGATTCCCTTTTCATGAAACAAGGATTACTAAGAGAGATAATTTCATAAGGAGGGTGAGGTAAAACCAAGAGAATAAAAATTAGCTATGGGATTCAATACGTGACATTTTATTTACTTTTTTAATGCTGGAAAGTAGCAAATGTTAATGAGCTGAAATCTTCTGATTCTTTGTGTTCTCTCTTCGTTTGGAAATTATTATTATTATATTTTCTTTCAATATTATCCTTATTTTACAAATGAAAATGTATTTTTTTCTGTTATTGGAGAACTATTTGTTTCAAATCTATTTTATAAATCATTTTTTATTTGAATGTGAACATTATAGATAAAGTAGATTCAGCTACAAGGACGCATAACTTTTAATGCAACTATATATTTATATCAATGTATAAAAAAATATATTTTTCATTTCCTACATACTTTACTATTGTACATGAGATTTTCTGCGTCGATTTTCGTTAGTTAATCTGGGACAATCAGATCTGAGATATTGTTAACAGGATAACAGCCTAACTTCATATATCTACTGGAAGAGGTATAGAATTTCACCTCTTCCAGTAGATATATAAAATCGTATTACAGTGAGACTGTTTCCTATTATATTTTTTCTGTCTGATGTAGTTGATAGATATGAAACTATTCGGCTGAATTGCCAAAGTTTATATCTAGTCTAGTCTAATAAAATAATACCGACAGGATTACTCCACGCAAAACATTCTCATATATTCTCTAATATAGGATATATCTTTTATTTGAGAGTACACAAGAGGATACAACTCCCCAATATAAGATTTTGATTCTTGGAAACAAGGTCTTGAACGTCACAAAATAATCAGTGGTTTTAGTTTAAGAATCCCATATATGAAAGTTTTGTACTTGAGATTATTGCAAAGAAGTTCGAACACGCATTTTAAATTTTTCATTTTCGACAAATTGAAACAAAAATTTGAACTAAAATTACAATTTTAATAACAAGATAATTCATTGAATTTCATGCAAATAGCACACAATATTGTACAAAATTATTGTTTTATACACATTATTGTATAAAAGCTGGAAAAACACTATTGAATAATATAAGTTTTTTGTTATATTGATCAATTTTGGGTTCTGGTATTGTAGTATATAATCTTCTCAAAATTCACCAAATTAATTTGCAATACTATAAATGTTCTGAAACTTAATTCTGATTTCATATTCGAAAATTTAAAAAAAAAAATGCTGAATAAATGAATGCACTTTCCAGAACTTTTAATTTATACCAGTTTCATGTTGTTTTTCATTTATCTTATGATTGAAATCTGGGATCCTTGGAGTTGCAAGCTACGTCTATTCCTATGGGCCATTGAAAATGTCGAATTTGAATTGTCGATTTTGATCATTTTCAACTTGTTCGCTTGGAACATTGTGCACCTCCAACTCTTGATTGTCCTTTTAGTTTGAAAATTGTTTAATCATTTCGAACTAAGGATGTGATTTGAAGTGAGAGAAAAAACGATTTTACCCTTAAATAATATTTTTATTGGTATAAATTTAGGCAGTTATGTTAAAAAATAACAAATTTAAAATATGTGGAAAATTAAAAAAAAAATTCTGAAATTCTTTATTACTGTTTTTTAGTTTATTGAAATAAAACCATTTTTAAAACACTTTTTAATTTGCTGGAAAAAAATGCAATGTTAAGAAAACGGAAAATAAAAGTTTAAGTAAAATAATGATTGCTCACAGAAGCCTCGGTAGTTTGCTAAAACAGAATAATTTTGACATATTTTACTCATAAATAAAGTTAGAAGAAGATTTTTTTAAAAAAAATCAAGAGTTTTTTAATAAGAATTTTTTTTTATTTTTCTTCTATAATTTTCTTTATTTGACTTTTTTTCATTTTCTAATATTAATTTATTTTGCTTTAAATAAATAAAAGAGAGGTTTGGCATTTTATTAAAAATTAAACGTTTTTCAAATCTGCGCAAACAATCAAAATCAAGATTTAAAAAAAATATATCTCGGGTTATATCACTTCAGAAAGAATACATTAAAATAAATAATAAACTATTATATATTATTGTTAAATATATAACTTAATAGCATTGTCGTAACGTTAATCATTCTTGATAAATGTAGAATTTACAATACAGTTTTTAAAATTTTGTTTAACATTCTTGAAAGAAGAACTTGTGATATAGTTTCCCAATCTTGTTCAACGTAAAATTTCCAATACTGCTTTAACAGTATTGTATAATATTCTGTTTCTAATTAAATATTTATATAGTTAATTGTTTGGAGTAAGATTTCAAATTAAATGAATTATTAAACTATGAGTGATATGTTTGTTTCAAAATTTTTCTGTAATAGCGATTTAAAATTTTTTGTGACTCTTGAATATTGTTACATATTGAACAATATTGATTATAAGGTACTTGAAATTTCTCAATTCTAACAAATATGTTCAATATTTCCCAAATAATACACAATATTGTGTTGTTACAGGGGAGTTTTTTGAGTTATTTCTTTTAAATGTGTGCGAAAGTGCAGATATAGATGGTCTAAACTTTTTTTGACTTTTATTCAAAGTTTTATAAGAAATTGAACTGTAAATGCTAAAACTGTGTACCAAATATTATTTATCTAAATCGAAGAGTTTTAAGTTATAGTGTTTATATGCATGTAATAGTGAAAACAAACAATTCTTCGACCAGTTTAATTCAAAATTTGACAAGTATTTACACTTGAACTGTTGACCGTGTACAAATTTCATTTATCTAACCCGCTGTGCTTTAGTAATATTGCATTTTCATGCATAGTATTATACAGATCGACAGACGTACAATTCCTTGAAGATATAATTCAAAATTTGACACTGATCTATAATTTAGAATCTAAATTTTATACTAAATTTTAATTTCATCGTTTGAGTTTTGTATTTAAAATATATTCAAAACGCCAAATAGACACATTTCCACTGAATCGATTTGGTGCAATGATTGATGAAATGAATTGTTTGATGAAAATCTACGAATTTAGTGCAATGACCATTTATCTAATTCCATCCGTCTCGCGCAAAACATGTTTCAATTTCGCTTTTCCAAACAGATATATATATAATTTCAGTAATAAGTTCAGAAAGGTCTGAAAGGTTCGAATTTTTCGAACGATCACGATACTTTTACTTTATATACGAGCATTCAAAAATGGTATGATGTTCAGAAGTCAGTATTTATTTCAGTCACAAATTTATGCTTACAGAATGTGGCATCGTTCTTAATAGTTTCAAAATCATTCAGATGAATTGAAAAGTAAAAGAGTTTTTTTATGAAGTATTAATTCATAAAAATATATAAAATTTTCATTGTAATAAAGAAATTATATTAAATGGTAATCCGTGTGAAGTTGAACGAATATATTGAACCTCTACAGATGAAACCTATAACTATTAATGAAAATAAGTTCCACTAAAAATCTCGGTGAAATACATTTAATCACAAAGGAAACTGATCATTGATTTTTTTCTTCCCTTACCATAGTTTAATCATTATATCCGTATATTCGATATCAAGAAGGCTATCATTTGACGGTATATCATCATTAAATTCTGTTACAGGGTCGTTTATACTCAGCTAACAGTTGACCGGGTAGATAAGTACTGATGCTAGGCTATCATCATCCTTCTGGAATAGAATTTCATAAGATTTCTGCTGCTTAGTATTAAAGAAAAAGAACTTCTCGAATGCTACTTTATCAAAAAGTGGGAATTACTTTGAATAATTTTCAGCTTATGATGTTCTGATTCAAAATAATGAAACGAAATCTATTTTAATTTTTCAATGTATCGTACATGTTATGATTAGAATAAAAAAGGATAGTTAACATATGGGGGCCAAGATAAATTAACAGGGCTTTTCAAGCTAAATGATGTTCTGTTCTCAATGAGGTATATTTAAACTATATATGCGATTAAGTCTTTATTTCTATTTATGCATGTCAACCCATATTAATAACTTATTATCATAAAGCCAAGATATAATGCACTTTAAAAAAACCATGGATTTTTCGAATGTAAGATCTTATTCAGGACTAATCTATTGAACAGACAAAGTACTCACCTGCCTAAAATTCTAGAATTTCTCTCCAGAATTCGGAAATTTCGGTCAGCTTTGAGGAAATTCCAGGATAATTTTGCGGGCTTATTTCCAAAAAAAAATTCATTTTATTTACTAGGGTCATGTATTTCAAGTTATTGAAATAAAAAGTAAGTATAATTTCAGGTTCGTAATATTTTTTTAAATACGAATTCCATCTATTTTAATTTTCTTGTAAATGGTGAGGCTCTAATTTTTTACACATATCATCGGTTGATTTGTACTTGAACATTCTTCAAAAGCTTTTTACTAGAGTACTTAAATTGCTATAAAAATCGTAGCATTTTTTCCATTTTGTTTAAAATTACTTTTCATTCTAAGTTAGAATTTTTAAATTTAATTATTTAATGATGGGACCATTGAAAGCAATTGTGTTAAAAATGGCCTGTAATTAAATGTTCTTTATATTTTAGTGTATCACAATACTTTTTGCATTAAAACTACTTAAAGGTAATTGAATTAAAATTAGTAAAATCCTGTTTGAGAACTGGTAGGAGTAAAATGATCTCGAAACATGCAGTGTTTTAGGGCTCATACAAGAACTAATAAATTCCTATTCTTATCATTCATATCATAATACGATTTTTAAGATTATAATATAATAAGCAATAGACATTGCAAAAACATAAACGTCACTTTCTAATATGCATTTTGTTTAAATGGAGCGTCGTGTTATATGATGTTGATTATTAGCAAATCTCTAACAGAATTATTAAATAAAAACATTTTTTAATTTGTTTCGCTATAGGTGTCACAATATGGTGTATGAAATTGCCTGTCATATGCAAATATTATAATA
Organism: Argiope aurantia; assembly: GCA_026543865.1. Lineage (NCBI taxonomy): Eukaryota > Metazoa > Arthropoda > Arachnida > Araneae > Araneidae > Argiope > Argiope aurantia. The sequence goes on along the minus strand of JAPMOR010124370.1, from coordinate 101,038 downwards.
TACAATTTCTGTTTATATTTGCATATAATATACAATCTCGTGACAATCATTACCAAGGAAAAATTTCAAAATTATTACTTATGATTTTATTATAAGATTTGAAAATTACTACTTATGATTTTTTTATAATGTTTGAAAATTATTACTTATAATTTTATTATGACATTTAAAAACTATTGCTCAAGATTTTTTTAGAATATTTGAAAATTATTACTTATAAACAAAAATATAAAACTAAATTTTTTAGGAAATTAAAATTTTATTCATTTAAATAATTTGAATTTTATTCAAATTCTCTCATCTATATGAAATTAACATTGAATTACGAAGTAAAAGTCAACATTTCAAAAGCTATGGTTTCAAAAACTAAATTTCATATTTCCCAGATAGGAAGCAATATAAATGGTCATCACATTAATGTGACTGGACCATTCAGACGTTTCACGCCATATAAGCCAATGTTCTTCTGTCTGATGGAGCATGAAACGTGATTTATAGGAAAAAGTCACCTGTCTCCACTTAGTGGTCCAATTGCTGTATTGACGTGCAAATTCCAGCCTTCGTCGCCTATGAACAGCAGTCAGCATAAGTGCATTAACCAGGCGCCTGCTGCGGAGGCCCATACGCTTCAATGTTTGCTGAACCATCGTTGTGGAGCCACTTTTGGTAAAAACTTGGTTAATTTTTGCGGTCAGTTGTTCAAAGGTTGCACGTCTATTTGCCCATCTTCGCATCCATTGTTCATCTCTGCCATCTATGGCACGTGGTGCGCCACATTTGCCACCACATTTTACCGCTGATTTTGGATAGTGTTAATTTGCCACGCACGGTATACTTTCATCACGATGGCCCGCGAACAGTTTACAAAATTTGCCGTTTCGGAAATGTTTTAACCCTTGGCTCGAAAGTCAATGATCAAGACCTTTTGGACGTCGGATAAATCGCTCCGTTTCTGCATGGTTGCAAGAAATGAAACGTTTTCCGAATGCCTACAACACACTTTATATATCTACCAAATTTGCTAATAACACGTGCCTTCTTCTATGGGTTATTTAAAGTGGACGTCAAAAGTAGGCGGTGGTCACATTAATATGACTGGACTGCGTAGATGATTGACAAAATTACCCTCAAGCGGTTTTATTTAATTTTATATTGCACAGGATATGAATTAAAAACTAGACACAACGCATGAATTAGATGCAGCAGAAGCTGTTTGTGCTATAAATATTAAGTCACGGAATTATTTGCCGAGTAGACAATGCTTGCGATGTGACTCCACATCTTTAATATACTTTGTTTTGAATAAGAACAGATGAATTACTGGAAAGAAAGTCGTATTATATAACTTAAGTAATTTTTCGAATGCAGAAATTTTAATCTAAAATATTATTTAAGAGTATATTTTTGAAACTCAATGATTATATCAAATAACCTATTTATTTTCATAATAAATTCTTGATGATTTTAGCCGTTATTTAAATGCCTTAAATTTGCTGGAAATTTATCTTTGAAATGGAATTACTAGAAAACATTTTATGCTTATGCTCATATATTAGTATTAAGATGGACATTATATTTCTTATTTATTAAATTCAAGTTTTAAGTGTAGTCGTCGGTAAAGTACAAATGACGGAAATAAAAATTAATTTACATAGATGAAATACAAATGACTTTACGAACAAATTAAATCTCTAACCCGAAATAACGAATAAAGTCTTATCAAAGATTAATACATTGTTTTTAGTAAATTTCATCATTTTACTGTTTGAGTTTCGACATTCTGCATTTCCAATAACTCCCTACTTTTTCAAATATCTGCGGATTATTCAAAAATGAACATAAAATATTTCTCTAATCCCATGTAATGAAATATGGTAACCAGAATTTGTTATGGCAAGTATTTGGCCATCAACTCTATGGTTTTAATCGAAATTTATATCACCCTTTACTAAAAAAATTAAAAAGGGAAGATTCATATGCCAGTTTCGAAAAGAGAGTAAATTAAATCATCATCAGAAAAAACTCCACGCATTCCTGTAACTATCATCGATTTTCTTTCTTTTTGTGAAACTAAAAAAGGAAAATGTAATACCATTTCTCTATTTCTTATTCCTTGTGAAACTCAAAGTAGCCTAAATATCTTTAAATAAAATTATGACTAAGAGAAATTATCCAAAAATTTAACTAATCTGTCTGTTTCTGAAAATTTTAAATATTTTTTCACTAAATTATTATTATAATTATAATTTATAACTACTTTTTTAACTAAATATTTCTAATAAAAATACCAATAAATAATTTTAAAAATGATTAAATAGTTAGATAAAGAGATTTAAAGTTTTTTTTTTACTGAAAACGAATATGATATGCTCATTTTCCAAAATGATTTGTATAATTACAATATCAGGGAAAAAGTGTCGAATATTTTTTAAATTTGCTAATAATTTGAGATTTACTTCTATAAATATATTTCTAATGTATAAAAAATTATATGCATAATAAATATTATTTCTCAATTATTAACCGCATGCATGTAATTAAAAAGTGTTTACTTGAATATCAAATATAAGATTACATGAAATGCTTTAATTTTCAAGAAATTGCGAGAGAAAATTAATAATGTTATAAATTTTCTAATATAAAACATTCTAATCTATTTTACATAAAAAATTACATTTAAAAAAATCCATAATTTAAAATTTACCAGTAAAGAAATAACAGCAATAATATTCCAAATAAACGTGCATGAAAATGTCCAATTGATTTTATATAAAACATTGTTCAAACCAAACCCAAAACTTTGAAATTTCCTTACTGAGATCTGATAGTAATTCATGAGTTTTCGATCAATGGATGCACTTTCAAGTGCTTCAACTTAAAAAAATCCACAACTGAAGGGATGAAAAGGCATGATATATACATGATCCACAAAATCATCTTTAAAGTGTTTCCATATCATTAGTTTAAGTAATAGATATCTAAAAATGTTCTTCAGACGATACCAGCCATGGTCTTTAATGCAATAGAAGTTATTTTTAAAATAAAGTTGAAGTAGATGTTGAATTGTATTTTGAAATATAAGCTCAAAATAATTATTCCTTCTAAGTTTATTGCCTGTCATATTTCAAGGGCCATTGAGAAATTAGAATTTGCATAGCAGAGTCAGATTTTATCCATTCACAGTGTTATGCACTCAAGTTCCAATTAATTTATCTTCATGTACAACTAATAAAGAAGTCAAATACTTTTACTCTGATAATAAATTACCATAGATGCCATCAATTATTTCGGTGTTTAAAATTCTTTATATTGTATTTTGACATTATTTGACTCATATATTTACAAATAAATTCTTCTTTCGGGTATAAGGAATAACGGGGACTTTTATGATAATTAAAGAGGAAATAGGTTTAATATCGAAGGAATATAATAGAAATTTAAGCAGAATATGACAAAAGTTAAAAGTTACAAACTCCTTTGATTAATTCGACTAAATATTTCTATAAAAATTAATTGATTTAAAATAAAATCTCAAATTCGAAATATAAACTTTTGCGATGAAAATAAATATTTGCTATTTAATTTTATGTAAAACATCCACAAATATATCATCGTAAAGATTGTTTTTTAAATTTCTTGTATTTTAAAAAGTATATACAGGGTGTTTTAGTAAACCGTTTTAGAACTTCTAAGAGGGGTAGGGTACATCCTGACGAACCAAAATCATATACCCATGGGCAGTCAGAAATGCTTTCCTGACGCGGTAGATGGCGTTGTGCGAAAAGTCTGAGCTTTCGTGCAGTGAAAGCTCTTCATTTCGTACAAGAACGCCAAGTTAGTAGGATGGATGATTACACGATAACAGAGTTAGTCGATATGCATTTGGCGCATGGGGTTGCAAATTGTAGTGGGCCAGCCGCACAGCGTTTGTACGCCGAACGATATCCGACAAGGCGTATTCCAAGTCATAATTTCTTTGCAAGACTGCAACAGAGGTTAGCTGAGACAGGTTCATTAAAAAGAGCTCACAGGGACAGGGTAAGAACAACACGGACTGCAAACGGCGAACAGAATGTGCTGCAGCATGTAGAGGGAAATCCATCCATGTAGAGGGAAATCTTGCTCTTTCTGCAGAAAGAACTGCCACAACTTTTGAGAGATGAACAGATTTCTGCATCGACGCAACAGACAGTGTGGTTCCAACACGATGGAGCCCCTGCCCATTATAGCGGAGATGTTCGTAACTACCTGGATGTCACATTTGGTCAACTCTGGATAGGATGGGGACTCCCGTGAGCTGACCTGCTCGGTCACCCGACTTATCATGTCTTGATTTTTATTTCTGGGATCATATGAAATCTCTAGTTTATGACACCCCGGTTGACACTGCTGAGGAGCTCGTTTCAAGAATCGCAGTAGCTACCGGAGGGATTCGAGATATGCCTGGTGTATTCCAGAATGTTCGGATGTCTATGTGTCGGAGATGTGAGCGTGCATTGTAGCCCGTGGAAGAAACTTAGAACACTTACTTTAATCCATGTACCTTTTGCTACTTTTCATGTATTATTAAAACGATTTCTCATTTACGGTCTCTTTTCTTTATGGTGTTTCTGTGCTCTTTGATTTCGAGTTGTCAGAATGTACCCTACCCCTCTTAGAAGTTCTGAAACGGTTCACTGAAACACCCTATATATTTCTATGAATTTGCATGCATTATGCAAATATGACGTAAAAAGTAATTCCTTTAATACATGTTATTTCAAAAGTATTAAAACTGTAAGTTTGCATCAAAAATTTCAGGATCAATTATACCTAAATTATACCTAATTATATATATTATTTTGCCGAAAATTGAATTTTTAAAATTTTCCTGACATGGCATCATGAGTTTTGGAGGTTTAATAAATATCTCAATATGAAATTGACATAAGTCAAGAGTTACAAGTTGCTTCTGCTTGGTTAATTCAACTAAATATTTTTATAAAAAATAATGAATCATAAAAAAAGGAAACTGTTTTACAAATATTAAATTCAAAATTCAAACTTTTACTATGAATGTAATTATTTCATTCAAAACTTACACGAATATGTTAGCGTAAAGATCTTGTTTAAATTTCTTACATTCTTTTAAAAAAAATATTTTACCATAAATTTGCATTTGTTATGAGAATATGGCGTAAGAAATAATTAGCATAATACATGTTATATCAAGAGTATTTGAAGCATAAGTCTGCATCAAAATTTTCAGGATCAAATATACCTAAATTACTTCACACGAAACTCCACATTCACTGAATGTTTAAAATCTCCCTGATAAAACATCGTGGGTTTTGGAGGTTTAACAAGAATCTCAGTATGAAAGAAACGCAACTATAATTTTGAAAAAGCTAAATAAAATAAATGCGAGACAAAGCCAATTTCAGAAGGTTTCATATCACCAGAATGGATAGCTAGCTAAGGTACTACGCAGGACGAAAGCCAGCTATGCAAGCTTCTGCAACAAAAGCTCTTCATGAAATAAAATTAAAGTCGCGGGATTATTTTTCACGAAGAAAGCGTTCGCAATATGTCATAACATCCCTGCCATGCTCTCTGCCTGGATCAGAATTGATGGATCACATCGAAACGGGGAAGAGTACGCCTCTGACGTTGTCATTGATCTATTGTGATTGACACCGTTGCTTATCGCAGATATATTTCCCCCGGGCTCTCTGAAGGGCCATTTGGTAATGAAATTTCAGACCGTTTTTCCCAGAGATTTCAGTAAGTTTGACATGAGAAATTTTTGCGTTCCTCTAATGCACCAAGCAAGAAAAAAAAAAGCGAGCTTTGCACACCAATAATGATTTCCAGCTTTTCGCTTTTCAAAGACAACAGCCGCTTTTCAGTTCCTAATTCAACTCAGAAAAAGCTTTTAGCTTTAAGTAAGTGGAAAGCTTAGCATTAACATTTCGGTCGATTCTTCGTTGTAAAGTAATAAAAACTGATTGTCTCTCTTCCCTAGTTTTACTGTACGGGTGCTTTGTTTTTTGATTGTTCTTACCACAAATCCATTGAGTAAGAGTTGAGCCTGCCGTCTCTGATCCGTTGTTCAGATGTTCTTTTAAACAGAAAATAAAATTTGTTCATTTTATTTGGAAAAAAATACAGAGATACTTTCCTCTTAGTTTTATCGTTTTAGAAGGGGATCGAAAACTCGCTCTGAAATATAATGAAATTAAAACAGAGTGGCCCATGAGGGATTACATTGAAATCAGAGTTATTTAAATCAAATGAAACGTGTAAAAAGAAACAAAGAAATTCGTTTCCTTTTTATGAGAGATGCTTGGATTTCGTAAAATAAAATTGAAAAGATAAAAGACACTTATAGGTAGAGATTTTTCTCATTCTAATTTGTAATTTTACATAAACTTTAAACTGATTTTTATCTTGCATTAGTCGCAAAATTTTATATGCTTAATGATTTGAATTATTTTTTTATGTTTATTAAATGATCATCGTTTTGCAGTTCATAAAATAAAATGAAGTGTTCTTTCGTTTGTTTTCTCTCAGACTTACATTTATAAAAGTGGTTATATTAAATATTTAATAGAATTTTTATAAAAACCAAATTAATTTCAAACGGCATGTAAAAAGTTTATTATAGATATGAATTCTGGAATTAAACAAGTTAATGGGTTATGACATAAGGCTACTCAGCCTGAAGGCATTCGGATAAATCTGAACTCCCGGATCACCGCGGCACCATCGGAGAGAGAACTACGGTTGAGTTCAAAGGGCCATCACCGACCCTGGTATAACAAGTCACGTAGGAGGTACGTCCCTTTATCTGTAAGGGATAGTCAACAACACACCATTTTTGTTGGTCCTGGGAACCAATCACAATACCGTGAATACAATTTTGAGGTGCCTCACCGAAGAGGAGGGGGGGGGGGGGAGCAAGACTAGAGATAAAATGAAAATATCAGAAAAATTATATTTTGGAATCTGAACAAAATTATCGGTTAGGACTATAATGAAGCAAAAAAAAATATTTAATTCAAAATATTTTGGGTTATTATTATTTAGATTTTAGCATCGTTTTGGGCTGTAGAATTTAATTGTATTTTTTAAAAACTTTTATATGAATGAGTTTCCGAAACAACAGGAATTAGATCATTGAACATTGTTTAACAGTATTGTTCCAGTGCGGATTTGCGCTTGAAGAGTTTTAACTGCTTTGTCATAAAGAATTTTAATTAAAAAATTATTTTTTATTTATCAATGGTGAGATTAGTTACATTATTTGAATTGACTATACCGGAGTGGATTAAACTTGATTTAGTCGCGTTTCCTTTTAAAAATAGTCATATTATAAGGTCATATTGTATCGTTCTCATTCAAAAGACCACTCAAGTTGAGGTATCTTAAATACTGGAATGCCCAAATTTCTTTCCCGTGGAAAATCAAAAATCGCTCTTCTCTTTAAAAATTACAATTGTAGCTGCGTTCTTAAGATGATGATGTATATAAAAGACCACTCGTAATAATTAATAAAATGTATGCTTAGGATTGCTCAGAAAACCTCGTAGTCCCCAAAGCCCACCGTAGTGATCGTTTTTAACAAATATGCACATAGGGTATTAAATAATCACAATCAAAGCAAGAGAAAGGAAATTTCGCAAGGATATCCATGTATCCATAATTCTTATCCTAGTTTCTTTGAAGGGCATTTGAAAGCCTTTCAGTGTTGACCAGTGTTGACAGAATTACAGAGTTTGTCATCAAAAGTTGTTAATAAAAATAATTTTAGTATGCCATTGAAACAATGATGATTTCGCACTCATTCGTTAATTTTAATTTAATTGATTTAATTTCTTACTTTAGGCTTAAATATTATTTAAATACATTTTCTTTTCGTTAACTAGCTATCTACTCAATGGCCTGCTCTTTGAAATACAGTATCTCAAAATATTGCTGGACCTTCATCTTAAAGCTGTTCATACAAATCACTAAATTACCATTTTTTTTTAAATTTAAGGCAACATGTTTGTTTAATCTCATTGCACAAATATGGATTCATGGAATTTCGATGTCACTTTTAACTTAAATTGTATTCTTTATTTAAATTGAACAATTCACTTTTTATCAATTAACCAACTTGACCTTCAAAGAATCATCTCACTGACTATTTTATGAAACCTTATCTCAAAATTATCGGAATGTACTATTTCGCACAATGCTTAAATGGACAATATTTTCCTTTTCGTCTGCAAAGTATATATTCAACTTGCTTACACAAACTAATTTATGACACGGAATACTGCCTCTCCAGCCGGAGTAAATTTAAATATTGCTTAGTGTCTTATTCTCTATTATTTATCTAAATTGAACAATATTTTTTTATCAGCTAACCAACTTGACCTTCAGACTATCACCTCATTGTCCATTTTATGAACCTTATTTCAAAATTATTTCTCACAATGCATAAACGGGCAATATTTTCGTTTTCGTCGGCAACGTATGTATTCACTTGCTTACACAAACTAATTAAACTGCCTCCCCTGCTGGAGTAAACTTAAGAATAGTATTTTCTATTATTTACATAAATTGAACAATATTCTTTTTATCAGCTAACCAGCTTGACCTTCAAAGATTCATATCATTGATCGCATTATGGACCTTATCACAAAATTATCTGAAATGTATTATTTCTCACAATGCATAAACGGACAATATTTTCATTTTCGTCTGCAAAGTATGTATTCAAATTGCTTACAGAAACTAATTTATGACGAAGAATGCTGCCTCCCCAGCTGGAGTAAACATATTGATAAATAGTGTCATCAACAAAGAGGCTGAAAGGGAAGGAATAAGACAAACGCCGATAGACTGAGCCGGGAAATGATAAAAAGGAATAAATATGTCCTCGAAACAGAAATGCAACAAAAAGTGCAGATGGAAGCAGTTTTCTCTCGTGTACAGCAACTTTTTTTTCCCTCCCTCTCTCTCCGGAGAAAGTGTTGCGAACGACCGAGCAACAGATGTTGACAAGTGCGGTCAGAAGCCTTTCAACAGAGGAACATTTTCTACCACCTAGCGTGGACAGCGGTCAAGGGAATATGATTCCGGAAAGTAGCCCCCAGAGAGGGACGGTGTAGAAATTGCAATGGCTAATTTAAAGAGATGACTTCTGCTGTTGTCTTGATCAACTTCATTAAAGCTCTGGAATAATTTTGCTGTGGTACACTTGCCGTTTGTTTCAAATGAATTTCTGTGAAGGCAGATTCCATTTTTTCCGTACTAAAATAAAGATAATTTTATCCTTTCCTTCATTTCTTCTTTCCTAATTCATAATATATAAAATTATAAAAAAGGGAGAACGTGAAACAGAATGCAGTTACCAAGAATTGTTGCCTAGGCCAGAGGTTGGAAAATTTAAGAAGATTCGAACCTCCAGCCACAAACATATAATTCTATTATTTAAAATAATTTTCTATGAAGTATAATAATGCTATCCTGCATGTAAGAAACGTAATTAAAAATCGTCGAAATACGTGTCTATGTAATAACAGTAAAACATACAGTGAATTTAAAATATTTTAAAGAATTATTATTATAAATTTAATCGAACAGAAAAAGAATGTGACATTAGTGAAAAGATATATATATTTTTTTAAAATTTCAAGTGGAGTAATAATAAATAATGTGTAATAATAACATTTTGTAAAGTATTAAAAGAAGAAATTGATTTCGATTAATTTTTAATCGATTTTTTTATAAAATCTCTTATTGATAAATCACAATCGTCCCAAAAGTAAATACGTGCCAATTAGATAAAAGTAAATCTGACAAATTGCTCTATAGATCATTTTATATGAATTTAAAATTGCGCAATTTATAGATTATTACAGCTTTAAGTCAATTCTTATCACATTAAAAATAGTAGAAAGTAGTAATTTAAAATCAATTTTCAAGCTATGACTTCTTAGTAACTGAAGTTACACAAAAATTTTCAATACAAACCTTGTTTCTTATAAAAAAGCGCTAATTTTCGCTATATACCACATTTTTCAATCGTAAACAAGTTGTGGCTAAGTAAAAATTTAATTTCTCCAAAATTCAAAATTCCGCTGAGTTGGATAACTCATCTACGAACTCAGGCGAAATTTTCTCCTAATTAAAAACTATTTATTTTTTCAACAGCTTAAATTGAGAATATTTGCTGCAAATCGATGTCTGCTATATGTTAAATCTTCTATTGTGAGATTGAGATAAATTTATTTTTAATAAAGACAAATAAATTTACAAGAAGTTAAGACGAACATATAGCGACAAAATTTTTTACTTAGAAAATTATAAAACTCAAGCGTTTGAAGTCAGTCGAAATTTGAAACATTATCGAGTAAAATTGAAATAAATCTTGTAGTTTTTAAAAACTTATATTTAAATCATCCAAATTCATTAAAATATATTTAACCATATTCAGATGAAAGTATTTTAATGTTGGATTTAATTTTTGAAAAAAATAGTTTGCAATTTTTATTTTAACAAATATCTGAACATTTTAAAAATTAAGAAGCTAGAATTAATTCAATGTTATAACAAACAATATATCTCTTACCCGGAAAAGGGAAAATATGAAAAATACGTTTATTATTTATTAAGCAGTGGTTACAAAAAAAATGGCGAGAGTTGTAAGCAATGCTAAGAGATGGATTATAAATTGTTCTTTCTATATGCTATAGGTTTAATTATGAACTTTTTTTATTAATGCTTAATGAATCTGCTTTGATGAGTTATATCTCGTAAAAATTAAATACACTCTTAGTTTTTACATTTATTTAGTTTGAATTAAAAAATTAGACAACTGATAAAATATTATTCATTAACAATTTTTAAGAAGACAAAAAGACAGTTTTAGATTCCACATATAATATTATTTTATGACCTAAGAAGTCATTGTCATATATCAAAATATTGTTATACATTTCATTGCATAGTTCTTATGAACCATTTCTTAATTTAATATTATGGGTTTAGTATATATTATGAATGTTTTCGCAAATTAAATCAAAATTTAAAATTTTGAAAAATTTTGTGCTTAAATAAAAATTATATTCTGCATTAAAAAAAATAAAGAAAGAAAAACGAGTTCTTTTAATGTCATTAAAATTGCTTATATTTTTAATTCAACATAATTTACTTTTACTAAATTTAAAAATTTATAGTAAACAATTACTGATTAATAATTAATAAAAATATCCGTAGTTAGATTTAGATGCCAAATTGCAATTTAAATTAAAATCTGAATCGACATAAAATACAGAATAGAAAACCATGAAATGAATTGGAAAGCTCTGTAAATATGAAAATTTGTACGATAAAATATATTCAATCAGTCCAGTGGGACCTTATCTTTTAAAAATCAGTATATACTGTTATATTATTGATTCAATAATCTCGTCTTTTGAATCACATACCTTAAATAAAATATGGGAAGATTGTAAATCGTACTAAAATATTTATAAATTTAGATACATTCTTTTTTTTTTTACAAGGATGGCTATGTTTTTATTGATATTCGAAATGTGTTTCTGTTTTTTTCCTCCAGATTATAGTAGTAATGGTGGAAAAATATATGCTTTGACAACAAATATAACAAAATTTTGAGACCTTCAATTCGCGCATTTTACATTTCAAATATCTAAAAATGAGTTTCCTTAATAGGAAACAAATGTTTCGTTACCTATTATTTACATATATTTGTCGTCGTTATATTTGAAATGGAAATATTTTTATTGTTTTATTGTTTATTGCCTTATTGTTTAAAATGGTAACAATCCAAAACCGTGCATCAATAGTGTGCTTTTATTTTTATCAGATAATAAATGTTATATAAAGATTTCCATTTTAAATTCTAGACGCAGAGTAAATTTAAATTTTAAAATTTTGATACACAAATTTGCTACCGTTGTTAAAAATGTACATTAAAATCGTTTGCGCCTTCCAAAGTATTTAGGTATAAAAAAAAGGCAGACAAAAGATCATAGCTATGACAATTTCAAATAGAAAAAGAAGATTTTCATTTAATATATTCTATACTAATAATAATTTTATGTTTTAGTTTTATGCTTGCAATGCTGAATGTATTTGCAATGATGATTAAGAATTAGGCGATTGAATTAAGATAATCATTAGAAAAGGAAAATATTTTGAATCGAATGTAATTTAACTCTGAAGGGAGAAAAAAAATTCATCACATACAGTGGCTCAAAACATTGAGAGTACGCCTTACTTTTACTTGATAAATCCGATTTTCAATATAATTAACACATTACCGGGAAGTGCAAACATGTTTTTATTTTTACACATAACAAATGGTTTAATTTAGAGTAAAAATAAAGAAAAATCAACGAAAAACTTCTAAATTGAAAAGTTTCAGAAGCATTTTAAATAAACATACGCATAATTTTGCCTCAAGAAATTGAGAATATTTCAATGAAAATTTTACAATATCATGCACAGAAACAAAGTGTCACTATTAATTTGCATGCCTTTTGGCTCTCATTATGGCCTCTAAACGTCATGGTACCGATTCGATCAATTTTTGGTGGTATATGAAGATACTTTAACCCATTTTTCTTGCAACACTTGTTTTTAATGGGTTTTATTTCAAATTTTGCGTTTTTGTACCACTTTTTTGAGTATGTTCCAAGAATATTCAATGGCATTGATGTCGAGGTACTGTGGTTGTGTGTGTAACTGCTGTTTACAATGAAAAAGACACTATATTTTGACGTTAAGTGTATTCTGTTTGGGGTCGTTGTCCAATTGAAAAATGAAATTTCCATCTAAACACAAATTTTTAGCATTTTCCTTTAGACTGCTGCTAAATATATCCAAGTAAACCATATTATTTATAATGCCATCTATAAAAATTAAATTTACTACTTCGGATGAAGCCATGCAACCTCAAATCATCGTGGAGTCACCACCATGTTTAACTGTAGGACGTAATTTTTTTTGGATGCAAAGCAGCATTAGGCTTTCTCCATAAGTACGATGGATGTCACAGCCAAAAGTGTTGAGTTTTCTTTCTTTACTAAATATAGCTTTTTTCCAAAGGTTATTGATCTTCAATTGATGAGTTTTTGCAAACTTCAAATGCTTTTTCTGAGTTTGCAAGATGATGAACGGTTTCTCTCTAACAATGCGACTTTTATATCCAGCTTATCTAATTACATTTCGCACAGTTTCAGCACTTACACTTCTGTCTATGATTTGAGAAATTTCTGTAACAAGTTTGATGAACCATATGGTCGCAGTAATCTAAAGGAAAGGGCTAAAAATTTGGGGTTAGATGGAAATTCCATTTTCCAGCAGGACAACGACCCCAAACAGAATACACGTAAAGTCAAAATATGGTGTATTTTTCATTGTAAACAGCAGTTACACACACAACCACAATACCTCGACATCAATGCCATTGAATATTCGTGGGCCACACTCAACAAAGTGGTTCAAAAACACGAAATTAGAAATGAAACCCATTTAAAACAAGTGTTGCAAGTAGAATGGGGTAAACTATCTTCATATACCACCAAAAATTCGACGAATCGGTACCATGACGTTTAGAGGTCATTATAAGAGCCAAAAGGCATGCAAATTAATAGTGAAACTTTGTTTCTATGCTTGATATTGCAAACATTTCATTGGTTTATTCTCAATTTTTTGAGGAAAAATTCTGCGTATGTTTATTTAAAATGCTTCTAAAACTTTTCAATTTAGAAGTTTTTCGTTGGTTTTTCTTTATTTTTACTCTAAATTAAGCCATTTGTTATGAGTAAGAATACAAACATGTTTGCATTTCTCGGTAATGTGTTATTTATATTGAAAGTCGGATTTATCAAGTAAAAGTAAGGTGTACTCTTAATTTTTTAAGCCACTGTATATTTAGTTTATCCTTAAATTTGTTGATATTTTATAAAAATTATTTTGAACTTGGCAAGTAGCTATTTTCATTTGTTATAAAGTAACAAGCTAAAAAATTAATATATTAATCAGATTTATTCGTGAATTTGTGTTTTAATATATTAATCAAATTTATATCGTGAATTTGTGTTTCAATATGTTTATAACATTTATTTCGTGAATTTGAGTTTAACATCGATCCCAATTTTGTTTTATGTTAGTGTGAATATTCGATATTTTGATGATTTATAAAATATTAATCATCGATAAACATTATCCATGAATGAGCATTTAAATTTGGAAATTGGAAATCTTAATAAAACTTTTGAAAAATCAATTTCTCACAAGAATGAGCTTAAAATTATTTTATTCTTATTACAAATAATCAAATGCATAAACTCCAGTGCAATCAGATGCACCGCAAATGTAGTGCAGTCAACTATCTCATTCATTGAACCACAGTTTTCAATGCAAGACAACTTGAATTATCGATATTTGTCGAGAACTATTCAAACTCAATTTTTATCTTTGTAAATAGTTAGTCCTGTCTTAATGAGCTCACTTGAAACTTTATATTTGGTAGAAACATAATTGCATATCTATACTTATCTCTAAAAAAAGCAATCCTCTTCGCAAACTAAGACATGGAATGAAAAACACAAAACAAAATTGCAAACAGAATCTTCTTTATTTTCGAATCCCCATTATGAAGTATAATAGATCTAATTAAGTGAATCGGTTTTCGTTTCCTTGAAAACGATTGAAGTCAGGCAAGCAGTTCATTGAAAAGGTAAAATCATTACTGCTGAAGAGAGAGTAAAGCCAGCGCAGTTCAGCATATTTAGAACCATATTACGTTTGAAAGTTTCACAGTTGAATGGGGTAGAAATAATAAAATGAATAAATATCATCTCCGGCTGGAGGAGGAAGAAAATAAATAAAGAGGTGAGGAATAAAGTATCAAGGGCCCTCTTACACATTCTTGATCTCCGTTCCATAAAAATCAGAACCCATCTTCGCAGCTCGCTTGGGTTAACGAGGCTGTCAACGGATCGGAACGTTGATTCCCTTTTTTTCTTTTTTTATTTTCTCTGCTTTCCATCTCTTAGAGTCTTGGTGCTCCGATGACATGTGTCAAGGTATCCTTTCTTGAGGAGTTTTGCACCTCAAAACTACGGCGGATTAAAACTTGCAGAGTTCTATCTAGTTTCGGTACTGAACTCGATTTAGAGTGATTGATTGAAGGGTAAAATTAGTATTCTTGGAAAATTTGTAATTAGGTGTCTGTTTTTGAGAGAAAGATTATAAAACTCCCTTTTTTTCTATTCTTCTAAGAATTAGAAAATTTTAGAGATTAGAGAGATATTCTTATTTTAAGCTGATTAGATTAGCATCCCATTTTTAAGTTAGCCGAGACTCTTTTGTGATATAATTCATAGTTTTGGTTTTAGATCACATGAAGAAGGGAAAAGTTTTAGCTAACATTCCCATTTCCAAGGTTCTATATTTTAACAGTGGGATGATTTTGATTTCTATTCTTCTAAGAATTAGAAAGTTTTCGAGATTAGAGAATCATTCTTATTTGAAGCTGAATAGTTTAGCATCCCGTTTTGAAGTTACCCGAAGGCTGTTTTGGAACATAATTCATAATTGCGATTTCAGATCACATGATGAAGACTAAGATTCCAAGATTCTATATTTTTAGCCGTGAGAGTATTTTTGATTTAGCACCTAATTAAAGTTCGCAAGAATTGATAATAAAATGAGCTAGTGCAAGTTTAGTGTAGTTATATTAGTGTCCATTTTCAAAACAACACTACGGTTATTGTGGGCCGGACCTTGTAATTTTTAACCGCAGTCAGATGACGAGGATGACACCTGAGATAGCAACCCTCTCTCCACACCACACCATACCAGTGGGAGGACGTTTGATCCTGACTGATTAAACGTGCAACAGATCCCCTTTCACGACGGTTTTTCGGTTGGATAGGACCTAAAACTCTACGGCTCATGAGCCAAGACCTTACTACCAGGTCACGCGGCCCTATAGACTAGTGCAAATGAGAGCCCATGTCTCTTCTAGGGAATGCTATGTATTTATGATACTAGATGATGACAAAACATTATTCATTTAAAGAAATTATAATTTTAAACGGAATTTCGAAGTCTTTCTATTTCCAATGTTTTATATTTTGGAAGCGGTAAAATTTTTGATTTGTTACCTATATAGCGTTCGCCAGATTTGCCAACAAAAAGGAATAGTATAATTGAACACTTGTCTCTGTCAAGAAATGCTGTGGTGTTTACCCGTGATTCTAGATGGTGACAAAACACTATTTATTTAAACAAATTATCATTCTAAAGGTAATTTCTAAATCCTACTATTTCCAAGGTTTTATATTTTGGCAGCGGTAAGATTTTTCATTTGTCACCTATTTAGCGTCGCCAGATTTATTAACAAAGAAGAAAAGTACAACTGAATTTTATGTCCTTGTCTCTGTCAAGGAATGCTATGATCCATATCTCTGATTCTAGATGATGACAGAGGACGTTTCAATTTAAAAATATTATCATTCTAAATCCAATTAATAAATCTTTCAATCTTCAAACTTCGCAATAGGAACTGTTATACTTTAAACATAATTTATTCATACAACATATAATATTTTTTAAACTAATTAAAGTATACTTAAAAAAACACTTTGTGTTGAAAAATATCGCAAAATAAAGGTATTAAATTTTATACAGCTTTCTTTGAAAAAGTTAGTTATAAGAAAACTTAATGCAGAATGCAAGATCTTTCTATATTAAATATTTTCTTAAAACAAAAATATTAGACTTCCATTCATAAATTTGCATTTGTTTCATACGTTTTTTAACAAGCAAACTATAAACATTCTTCTAGAAATAACTGTCAGTAAATCATTAACTTCTGTTTTGTGTTTTTCTGATCTGAATTCTGCAAAATTGAGCTTACAGAAAGACTCAAATTTTTATGTAGACATATATCTTTTTATCTTTATCTTCGAAAATAATAACAAATAAGCCTTCTTTAGCCTTGACATTTTAGGTGCTGTATTGATTGTACCGGAAAATGCGGAAATAGTATTCTGTATAAAAGCTATTATAAATAGCACTGCTTAAAGGATTCTCTGAACATGTATTTTACTTTCCTTTATCAAACTTCGAGATCTCGATTTTTTCCTCTTATAATAAAAAAAAAAGAAAATAAATTGTTTTCGCAGTTGAATAGAGGCCGTGGCGGTATCTTTAGATTGTAAAATGGAGACTATAAGAAGTTCTATGTATTTCTGAACTTCACATTGATAGCTGGATGCATATGATGTATTTTATAACTAATACTACTCTTATCGGTTACTTTATCTCAAACAGTTAGAGCATAGGAATATTAGTGACGAATATTTTAAAACTGGAAAAAGCCATTTGTTATTCTTTTAAAATGTACTATAATTATGTTTCTCGTTCAGAATGTAATGGATATTTAGATTTTGTCAAGTAATCTCTATTTCTATTAGTAATAAAGATGAATGTGTGTGTGTGTGTGTGTGTGTGTGTATATATACGTGTTGCTATTCTATAGATCAGACTGCTTTTACCGAAAACACCCTTGGCATATACATACCTTAAAAGATGTTAATGCGCACTTTGCATTGATATTTTGAAACCTAAATTAGAATTTTATTTAATTAAAGTAAGTAAAAATGAATTTTTCGATTGTTTTTTCCTTAAATATTATAGCTGGTTTATATAATTATAAATCAACTTAAAATAAAAAAGATAATTTTAATATTTCAATTTTTTTCTGCATACTTTTCATTATTTTTAATCTACTTAAAAATATTTTGATGAGTAGAGGTATGCGTGTTACTATTATGGAATTCTAGAACATAGTATATATATATAATTAAATTTGTAAAAGACAATAATTTGTTAAAACATATTTTTCAATTGAATCAAAATAATTAAGCCAAATTTAAGAACTTTTTACTAATAAAATTAGTAAGAATATCTTTAATTAAATTAGTAAGAACTAATTAGAAGAATTAATTAATTAATTTAAAATTAGTAAGAATTAATTAATTTAAAATTAGTAAGAATTAATTAATTTAAAATTAGTCAGAATATCTATTCGGCTATGCCTATAGGCGAAGATAGATTTTGCACTGTTTGTAAAATAATTTTATTTCAAAAATAGTAATTATGTTGCTACTTTCAAGGATTATCACCATCTTAAGTATTTGAGAAAAGAGCAAAAGACTGCGAATGACTTGGAAATAAGAAACTGATTAAGGAATCTGAAAAATCTGGGAGCGCTTCCTAGGACAAGGTCAATAGTTCAATAAACATATAAGAGAAATGTGGCAAAGACCTTATCAATAATAAAGGCATTGTAACATAATTATCAGTCCTTGATCTTATAATCCTATTATTGACCTTATCGGTACTAATGACATAAGATTTCATGCATTCAGAAACTGATGACGACGAATTATGGATTCCAATTTTTTTGAATTAATTATGCGTATTTACTTTATCAAGATAAATCAACACATATAATTGTGGGATATGAGGCTCAATAAAACCGCGTGTTGTGTTTGGAAAATCTTTACATTCAGCCCTTGTTACATTTTGGTATACTATTTATTATTGATCCATTTGTTTTTTGAAAATCTTGTCTCAGTCTTACCTAGTTCTTTGCAACATAAAGGATGTAGCATAATATTTTCTATACAGATCTGAAAACACTGAACATTTCCTCATGTGAAATTATTTCCACTTCGAAAAACCTTTCTAAGCCTGGATTTTGCTTAGAAAAGATGTGAGATGTATACTATATTAACTCCAAATTTGCTTCGTTTTTGAACATGAAAAAAATGTAGTAATTTCTCTCAAGTTGTTACTTACTTCGGGACACCAGAAATATATTAAAATCTTTGAACTCCTTTTTCTAGTTCAAAGAAAACCCAGAAATATCTCCTACTTGTCTTTTAAGGCGGGAAGAATATCCGATTCCTACAAATAGATAATTTTTCTATATATTTAACTATATAAATTTATAAACAAACGTCTTTCAATATATATCGAAATGCTTAAAAATTGGGGCTGCAAATATGTTATATTGTTTCTCTGATTGCTAAAATGAGGTCAAATCAATGATCGCTGATCTTAAGAGCAAACTTAGGGATCATTTGATGACAAATTTTTGAATATAGCCAACATAAATGATGGTTCTCGAAAATACAAGATTTTCCGCAATATCTCTTTGAAAAAGGAGATTCTTTCTATAAATTGTATATCCTGTTGGAAATCAATAAAAGGTGAACCGGATTTACTGGGAACAATTTATTTCATTGGAGTGTTGATCATAGTGCAAGCGTTTCAATTCCTTTAATTGGGCGCTGTTGTGTTCTTGTTTTATTTAATTAACACTCTGATGTTTGCTAGTTAGTTGATAGTGTCTGCTAGTGATAAACCTTTTAATATCTTGAATGAGTTTTTTTTATTTCTATTCCATGTTTCTCAACTTTTATAGAATAAAATGCTTTAGATTTCTCTAATCGAACAACCACCTAAAGATTTTTGCAATATTATAAATGCTTATTTTTTGCCAATTCTGATCTTTCTATTTATTCTTGATTATTATTTAAGCTTAAAATGCCTGAATTGTGATATCATTATCTACTCGTGATTATTTTAATTCAGATATAATTACAACATTTTATTTAATCCTGAAAAGATTCTAATCAAAATAAGTGATTGACACTAATATGTTCTTCAATTAACAATTTAAAGCTGTCCCCACATATGGATCTCTCGCTTTGACCCTAAATCTTTGAAAGACCCTCATGAAGTTTAATTTTGGAGACTTCCAGAAGAGATTACGAGGATCTGGGAATTAAATACAAAATTTTTGGAATTTGTGAAATGAAGCAATGGCTTTCCAGCTTTGAAGATCAGCTCTCGAAGCTCAGCTGGGATGAGTCAAGAATCTGAAATACCTACGAAAATCCAATTATACGTCTGCATTAAAATCCAATTAGTAATTGTAAAGCGACTAGGGAAATTAGAGAGATCAGGTTATTCGGCGTTATTAATAGAATTTAAAACTTAATTCATCAGCTCATGGTACCATATTCTACATGAAAACATCGAAATTAAATCTTTTCACACAGTCTTCAAAAGATAACCTACAAACTATCGGCAATTATTAGTTCAATTCCCCTGTTCTTAAATTGTATTTTGTTTTATTATTAATAAATCGAATTCGAAATTGAAGAAAAGAAAATTAAAGAGCATGCACACAACAACGACTTTGGATGCTGAAGGAAATGGCAAAACAAGCACAATGGTATGCATTTTTTGAAGAATCTTTTGGAAGTAAAATAGTTTGGAACTTTAATTAATTTTTCTTGAATTCCATAGAATGTATTTAATAAATAATTGAATGTCGTGAAGGTGGAAAAATCGTTTTACGGGATTTTCAGTGATTTCTCTAAAATGGCGGAAACACCGTTGAATTCAGAATTCTAATTTTGTTTCCCACTAATTGAAAGCTTTGTATTCGAAATTCATTTTTGAATCGAGAATTCTCTTGAGTTTATCAATATCAAAAAGGTAAACGCTGGACTGTAAAGGACTCTATTTTCTTTATTTTCGGAAAAATATATTTTCAGCAGATATGAGACAAAATAATCATAAAAGGATAAAGTTTTCAAATAATTTCAATTCATGAATGCTAAATAACGATGCAGAAAAATGAAGGCATTTCAAAATAAATATTTTTTCTTAGAAATTATGATAGTAGATATCTAAATACGCATTTATTTCAAACGTAAATGTGATAAAATATTTGAAAAGATTTGAAACTACATGTTCCCCAACTTTACATTTATAATTTAATCAAAGTTTAGAAACTTTAAGAGAAACATTAAACATGTTTTAAATAAATGCTGCTTTGTTAAACGGTACGAAAACTTATTGAATTTTTTATTGTACATTAATATTTAATTCTTCTGAAATATAATCTATATGAAACATTTTTATTTAAACGAATCAACATGATATATTTTTTAAACTTTATTATGTTTAGCAATTATTTTAAGAGATTTGGACAAAACTGCTGGATAATATTATTTTTTTAATACAAATATATTTTCAGAAAGATCTGTTATTAATAAAATGCATTTTACTCGAGTCTAGAAAAATTAGGGTATATTGAATTCAAATCTCAAAAAATAAATACAATTCAGGAAGTAACTATTGAAAAAGTTGCGATGGAATAATATTTAGATTTCTGATCATAAAGTTTCTCTATTATTTAAATTCTGCGAAAAAAAAAGAAAAGAATTTTCTTTAAGTACATTGGCATGGTATTTGAATAATTCGTTATTTTTATTTCATATTTTTAGCAATAAAAATATAAAAATTTTAAGGCTGTTATTTTTTTTAAAGTAACTTCAAATTTACGAATCATTTTAGAATGATTCTTTATTTATCAAAAATCCTTTCCACCAATAAATATTTTTAAAAAATTAAAAGAGTTCAAATAATTTTACTTTAAAGAACAAATTTTGCTTTAAGACAATTTAAGAGGCATTAAGAAGTCAGTATTTAGACGAGTAATTCACTTTTATTCTCTTTTAATTCACTTTTCTTAGTTATGTTCAATATTTGATTTAAGTTAGTCACGAGTATTTCAAAGTATAAAAAATTCTGGTTCATTTGAGGTAAAGAGTTAGAAATATGCAATTCTAATAAGTGATTACAAAAAACATAGCATTAAAATAAGATTTTTAAAACTTATTAAACATTTCATTAAATTCGATTATTTTAGAATCAATGGCTATTAGTATTGCGTTTTTAAATTCTTAAATCACTAATATATGGTTTTCTGGCATTCCTTTTCGCCTTAAAAGATGCAATAAATTATGCTCTTTCACATTCTGTTTTAAATAATAAACAAAATCTGTTTTAGATAATTAACAAAAAATCTTCATATATTTTAGATCTTTTAAAATTCTATATTGGCTGATATTTCATTTTATTTACATTAGATCAACAGGCTAAATGAATAACTACGAAATGCCTTACAACATATTATTAACATTTACATTTGGAACGACATAGGCAAAATTTCTCTGTCTCAAGCGATATAAAATATTATAATTATGTTGATTTATATTATAATATTTTATTTCTTGTCAAACATTTTAATGTATTATTGCAATATTAATAGTATCTTTGCTACCTTTATTCTATAAAAAATACGGTTAAACTTAATTTTTCAATCAAAATTTAATTTTATTAAATTAATAAACATTCTTAGTTTTAAAAAAATTATTATCTGTCTTTTTTTATTTTTTAAAATCTTATCAATAATTAGAATTCTGAAAAATGCATTGTAAGAATATAAAAATTTATTTTTTCTGAATACAATTTAGATTAGTTTCATTTAAAAAACACTTGATTTATAGAATAGATTATTTTCTTTTTTATATTAAGAAAAGAATAAAAGATGTGTATTTGCATAATATAAGAAAAAAAAGTCAGTAATTTCATAAAATAGTTCCACTCGAGGAATTTTTGGAAAAAGCAAAAGTTATTAAAAGCGACTGTTTATTTTACTTGGAATTTTGTCTTCCGCATCCATTGTTAATGCAATATTTAATGCCATTATAAAGATTTGAGAAGTGGGCCAAGTGGATCTTTTGTACAAGGAATTAAATTGAAAAAAAAATGTTAAAAAAGTCAAAATGTGATTCACGATTTTTAATGCTTCTTTTTGAATAAAACACTTTTAGATTTAAGTGAGAATAAAATGCTTTGTAATGCTTTAAACTTCTTTTATTCACTTTGTGTTCTAAAATGGCAGGGGAAGTTATAAATTGAAGAAAGATTTGTACGAAAAAAAAAGATTATTACTGCAAAATATTATGTTATCAATTGAATATTGCTATGATAAAAAACACCAAAAACATTTCAAAGCATAATAGACCTATTTTGAATTTTGTAGAATTGCTATAATACTAAAATAATTCTATTAACTATAAAGTAATTCTATAAACTATATTATAGAGATTTATATATAGATTTATATAGAGAGTAGAGTAGAAATCGTTTGTCCTCTATTGAGGATAAATTAGAAAATTATATTATGTAAGATTGTTAATAAGTATTTGCTTGTTTTTATTAGTTAAAATAATTTTGACTCTAAGAATTTGAACAGAAAAGACCTCATTATTTTGAAACTAAATTTCTCCGATTTGCGGAATGTTGAATATCAAAATTTTGGACGATTTTATGCCATTTGCACTGTCGACAATGAATGCGCATTTTTTTCTAGAGGTGGTTATTTATTGATATGACAAAGAATTTCATAACTCGGTCCGTTTAAAAAGTAAAACATTAGAGCTCCTTTTTGTTTGAAATATTTTTGCATTATTATTTTTTTAATAATATAAACGTAAATAATATTAAAATATAGAGGTAGAGGTTTTAATCCTTTTCGATATACATTTTTATGGTTCAAAGAAATCAAAACATAATTATTAACATCATTTTTACATTGTATACTTGTATTGCGTTCAATGTGAGTATTTTGTTACTGATAATAACTTTATTAAGAATAAATATTAATTGTGGATATTATTAAAAGTGATTATTATTTTAATTAATAATGATCTTTCTCAATAATATTATAGTAAATATTTGCATAATAAATAATTTGTATCAGTTATTATTAACAATAAACGTGATTATTATTAATTATAGATGTCTCTTATTCATATTAACTGAAATTTATTTTTACACCTCCCCACCCCAGATATATATACAAAAACGTAATTTTCACATAAAAACGAAGAATTCGATCATTTTTTTCAGGTGTATTATTAATAACATAATTTAATTTTAAATTAAATTTTCAGTGAAATAAATTACGTTTGTTATAGATAATTATAAATTATAGGGAAGTGTGAAATATATTATAAGATAAATTAAGCAAAATATGTTTGGCTATTTCAGAAATGATAACTGATATTGAATGATAGATGATTTGGAATTATGTATCCATTCCACACACACACACACACACAAAAAAAAAGAGAGATGATTTTTTTATATATTGTAATTATTTTATATTTCGCCAAATGTATAAAGAATTTATTAATACAGAAATTGTAGCTCTAAAAGAATTTCAATTAAATGGATGAAACACAAATAATTTTACATAACATTCCTATTTTGATAGATGGTATCAAGGTTTTTTTTGCATAGCACATTAACAGTATCATAAAAACAACAATTTCCTTTAAACCATAATTATCAGTTGTAATGAATTATGCATTTAATTAAAATAGGAAAATGATTTCAACATGATAAAATTGAATTTTATTTTTGAATATTAATATATTCAAATTAAAAATAGAATTTAAATAAAAAATATCTAAGATATTTTTACTACATTGCTAGTTAAATCTCTGCCTTTTCTAGAGAACCTTCTTATTATTCTTAATCATTAACTGATATCTCTTTAAGTAGAATATTATAGGAGAAGCATTCGAACTCATCATAAATGTTTTATTACATTGGCTTTAGCAATACGTGTCTCAAAAATCCAGAATATTTTTATTAAAATATTTTTTAGTTAGGAATTAATTGAAAAGTACGACTACATTTCGTGTTTTATTGAATACTTGCTGATTGAATAAATTTTAAATATAATCGCTTTTAATCTAAAATTTGTTTATGAAAATTAAAATAAAAGTTTCTTGCATTTTTTCATAAATAAAATTTGAAAAATACCTAAATTTGACAAATATATAAAATTTCAATTCTCAGCATTTATCATTTAATTAAATTATTTTATTTGCATATAAATAAATATTTTTAAATGAAATGCTTTGACAAAATTAAGAATGTTTTATTTATTTATTTTAGCATTTTTTTGAAAAAATTGTTTTTACCAGATTTCAGAATCTTCACATGTCTTTCACTCTTTAAGAAAATGACATGAAATTTATAGATAAGTATTCCTATTATACATTGAAATAAATGCATTTATTCACTTTACTTTTCCAATTGATGCTTGAATCGTATTTTATTTTCAATTAAAATATCATTTCACTTTCGAAAAATAATCAGAAATATGCGTAAAAAATTTACATGAAATAAAATTACAAAAGAATGCATAATTTTGTTTGTAGAATTTAGTGAAAACAAAAGTGGAGATATCTAAATAAATAAATTTAGAGAGTATTTTTCAATTTTTTTCAAAGTAGTGTACTTATTTAAAAAGCATTTTAAAGATATTTTTTTAAGTGATATTCTAACGAAACACGATAATTTCGTCATTTCAACTTAATAATTTCGGAAAAAGTTTTACATAATTCATCATCCCCTAAATAAGGAATTAATTTCTGATTTGAAGAAAATATACAGCAATTTGAAAAAAAAAATTGTTTTGATGAATAATTTAAAGTTTTTTTCTTTCCAATGCTCAATTTGTCTGCATTAAATTTTTATAGACATTTTTGAAATAAATTCAATAATTTGAATTAATTGCATATGTAAATTCTTTTTCTTGCATGCAAGCTTTTGGAATAAGCTCTGCCTCAAAACATTATAAAGAATGTAAAGAATAATTGAAAGACAAAATTTGTATAAATAAAAATGAACTAAAGTTACATCTTTAAATACAGTTAATTAATTTTTGGTTATTAATCTTTCTTCCTTACTGCAGACAACTTCGCTGATTATGTTACTTACTTATGCTTCTTAAATACGTTTTATGCAATAGAATAAAATAATAATATTTAATTTGTTTGGTATTAGTTTTATGCGATAAATAAATTGCATGTTTAAATGAATTAAAGTCGAAAACTCTTGACCATAAGTAAACCATTGTGTCAACAATTTTTGAAACAAAATGCTTAAATAAAGTTTCTTAAACTTATTTATGCATTTTATTTGTCACGCTTATATAATTGTTTTACTATTAAAACTGTCCATTTACTGAAGAATCACAATTAATCTACTTTATTTCCGTAGCTCTTTAACTATCTCAAATGCGAAAAATATAAAAATATCTAATACCACTTGTAAATTTGTACCAAAATTCGGAAAATATTCGGTTGAAAAAAAATCCCCCAGTATACATGAGAAAACAATAACCAAATAACACACACACACACACACACACACACACACACACACACACACACACACA
>JAPMOR010124370.1:56026-74828 GCA_026543865.1 Argiope aurantia | reverse complement strand
ACACACACACACACACACACACACACACACACACACACACACACACAAACACACAAACACACACACACAAACACACAAACACGCACGCACAAACTATTCGGATAGAATTAAGTATACATATTTATTATAGCTATTATATATGTGCATTGAAATTTTGGATCAAATCTATCGAAGAGGGAACATCGAAAAATTGTTTATACATATATTCTGTGAATGTGAAGCAGCAATTTAAATAAATAAAGATTGGTGAGAATCCTTGTGGTCAAAATTATAAATATGTATCATATATTGAACTCATCCGTAAAGAAAAAGATGTCGCCTAGCGATATCAGTGCTCTGTGGCCACAAATGGTTCACTATGGTTCAACGAAACCATAGTGGGCGCCTGAGATGCCTGAAGAGCACTGCAGAATTCTCCCCCTCCTCCCTTTCCTTAAATTTGATTGATGAAATACTTGAAGCGCATGCTTAGTTCGTTAAAGCCCCTTTCCATTATGAGCTTGTGTGATAGGGCGTTTTTCGAAGGACTCTCAAAAGGAATGTGCCATATATATATTTCTTAAATACGGTGTTTATACGGGGTCTATACTATTTCTATACGGGGTCCTTTTTTGTATATAAACTTTTTATGAACAGATACTGTTATTGTGGTGTTTGTGGATGTAGGGATGTTTATTATCTTTAAAGGAGAAACGACCTTTACAATATTTTAAAGAATTATAACTCGAATGATCTCAGAAATGAGAAAGTAAATGCTTCCTCATTTTCTTCATTTTATTATGAAGCACAATAAGAATCATACTGCGTCTTTACCCTTTGAAATCAAGGAGGTAGGTCTCTACCGGACTGCCGCGGCCTTTGCTACAAGACTTGCTAAAAATTTTCCTACTTTATACTATCTGCCCGTTTAGAGGATTCAGAGAAGGATCAAACGCGAACCAAAAAGAAACTGTTAGATGTCTAATTTTAAGAGAAAAATTGAAGTGTGAACATTCCCGCAAGTTACAAATGTGAAAAATATGAAGAATTATTTATGATTATTCTTCAAATTTCAAATTCTGAAATATAGCACAAAATATTTTTAAAAAAATGGCAGTCTAAACAGTCAGGAGAAAAAATGTTGAAATCGAGAGTGTTTATTATTTTCTGATATTAAGGTTCTTAAAACATTTGTTTTTATTTAAATGGTGGTCAGTATTATTTTTTCTTCTTAAATTGTTTTTAATTGGTCTTTTAGCGCTTTCTTCATTTTAAATTGCCTTTAATTTTTATGATTATCTTGTAATTAACGACAGTTTAAATTAATAACATGGAAAAAAGTCAGGCTGACATAATACTGCTACATAAATGTAGTTTACCTGTAGTTTTAAAAGTTCAATTAGCAGAGAATTCATTTTTTAATCTGCAATTATAATCTCAGTATACAACAGTCTAAAAATGGTATCATAATTGAAAACATTATTTGTTTATGTTCTAGAATTAAATAAAATTCGGTGCAATTTTTTTGTAAATTATTTTTATGCATTATTGCTAATTTTCGAATGTGATGTGCAAGTTATTTTGCATTAAGAGTTACTTTGAATTAAAAACTATTTTATTATTTTTAATACTTATATAATATCTGTTGCGATTACAGCTTATAAAAAGAGCTTTATTAACAACTTTCATTTAAGCGCACGCATTTATATCTTTAAAAATAAATCTATTCTTACATATAAATTACATTCTAATACTTTCGGCTATTTAACTGCAAGTAATAATATATCGCTGACAAAGCCTTTTATCTTCCATTTTAATACTATGGATTGATATTGTTTAATACTATAATTGATACTATTTAAGAATTTTAGATTTTCTGTAATTCAATGCTTATTAAAATAATTCATGTTCATTGTATTGTGCTTTGTGAAATTAATAAAGTTATAGAATTATATATCTCAAATTTCATTCATTTCATAACTCTCTCTTATCAATCTAACCACCGCCGAATATGTTAAGAACTAATTTGTTCTCATATATATTAACTTTTGCTTTGAGTTTAGATAATTTTTGTTTTCGGCTTGTTTATTAAAATATGCCAATTAATTAATGATTAATTTTAAATATATTACGAAAAATAAAATCTTAGTATACGAACAACTGGAAAGAGAGAATTGAATTAAACCTCACTGCGAAATAAATATAATTATAATATACAAGTATTTTACCAATATCTATGAACAAAATGCACATATTTAACTATTATGAACAAAGTGCACATATTTAACTATTATGAACAAAGTGCACATATTTAATCTCTTATCATTTTTCTTTAAAATAGTTTTAAGTATATCCGTTTTGTTTAGTTTATTTACTTTAAAATCTTAATGAAGGTCATAATTTGTATTTAAATTTTATCTCTATTTAAAATTGATATGTATCTGATTAACATATTTTTGGAAACTTTTGCATCAGTCCATATAAACGTTTAATGGGAAAAGAATTCCAAGTTAATACATTTCTTTTATAATCGTATTTATAATATTATATATCAAAGGGTATTATTTATCAGTCAAAAATTTATCTAGTTGACTTTTATTGAACTTTCTCGTATTCTTGCATTCACAATGTGATTTTAAAATACAAGTTTAGTGCCTAAATAGTTCTGTCATTTGGAGAATGAAAGTGATTTATCAATTAGAACGTTTTGACTGCTAAAATATAATTTTTTGAGCCCTTAAAAATTAAATGGAAACCAAAGATATTTTAAAAAGTATACTGGGAATTAAATTATTTATTTGAAATCTGAAGCTTTTTTTTCAGATTATCAATTTTTAAATTATCAGTTATCAATTCAGATTATCAATTTTTAAATTATCAATTATCAATTCAGATTATCAATTTTAAATTAACAATTTTTAAATAAAAACCATAAATTCTAATCTTAAAATTTGTATTATTATTTATTTTATTCTTAATGTGACCAAACTCTTTAGAAAAAAAATTGTTATCTTTACATAAAGTATATACTTACTCCACATGGCTGTTATCGAACAGTAAAGTCTATTATTATGATCTCCATCCGAAATATTGATCTTTAAAATATATTATGTAGTACAAAATTTTATTTCCTCTTAAATGTCCAGGAATCCAATTCTTAACTATAAACATAATTAATTGTACAAATAGTCATTTAAAAGTCTTTACATTTTTACAAAATAGAACTAAAATCTTAATAAAAATGAATATGGTACTATCCCAAAATATATTAGTGTCATGAAGAAGAAAGGATAATTATTCTCTAATCTCAATCGTGAAGTTCAAATTTATAAGCTATTACTTCAAAGCTAAATTAATTCAACTCTTCAAGGACAATCTAATCAACTCGACTTATCTTGCTTGTGTTAAATATCAATTTAACCACTTTTATTATGTTTGGAGTTAGATCCTTTATATACATGCTTCATGACAAAATGAT
The DNA here is from genome assembly GCA_026543865.1 of Argiope aurantia. NCBI lineage: Eukaryota > Metazoa > Arthropoda > Arachnida > Araneae > Araneidae > Argiope > Argiope aurantia. Next base: position 71,371 of record JAPMOR010124370.1, on the reverse strand, counting down.
ATACATATTGTCCTTATTCATCCGATTTATTACGAGGATGAATGTTAAGTATAAAAGATGGATACTAACAAAATAATAAAGCATTTTTTTTATCCGTTATACTATTTAAAAACAAAAGAACAATCCTCTGAAAAAGCAATCCAATAAATGAACGATCAAAATAGTAATGTTTTTTATGAACAAAATTTCTTTAAAATCAAATGTCGGTTAAAAATATATTAAAGTAATTTAGTTATTAAGTTTATTATTGATTATTGAACTTGCTTTTACTACGATGACAAAATATGTCTAATGTCTTGTAAGGTAAGGTTAAACAAAGATTGCAAAACCCAATAACATTTACTATTCGATGACGGAAAATACAGAGTTGTATTTATTTGAAATAATTCTTAATAAACTGACAGAAAATCTCAGTCACGAGAATGGATACTTCAGTAGACACTTCTTATTCCACTAGTCACTCCACTTTCGACTAAATCAGGAAGTACGGTTCCTGGCCGGAAGAGCAGTTTCCTGCATTCAGACAATGGGCAATGTAGCAGGAGCAAAGAATCTTTCCAAAACGGCATTTTGGCGAAATATCCTGAAATATCTGATTTAGTGTGTTCTTTACCAGAATACTTTATGGAATTTTCAAAACTTAAAACAATCTTCAGCTTTCATGATATTTTAATATTCATTTTATGTTATAACCATGAATCTCATAAGATTTTGATCATTCTCAGTATTTCAAGTGGTCAAATCTGAAAATACAATTTATGGAGTTCTATGGATGCGATTTCTCAAAAATGGAGTAGCTTTTATAAAAAATTGATATAGCAATTCTGCAATATCAATTCTGCACCAAATATGAAGATATGTATCAAGATTTAGATATTTCCGTGCGCTAAAATTTAGTTCCTTTTCCCTCCCATATACATGCGTTTATCCATCGCATATAGCAAAAAAACACCATATTCTAGATGGATGAAATCTGACCTATATATCAGCATTGCTATAGAATTGGATGAACTGGAAAACCAGGAAAATGCAGGAAATTTACAAATCATATAAAAATTCGGAAAAATGCAGGAAAAATAAAAATATCCATAAAAATTGGGAATTTAAAATTTTTTAGCTCCTTTCTTACTCCGTCTAAAAAAATGCTGATCTCTGAACAATGTAAGAGTAAAAGATAGCATAGTACCAAAAATGAGACAACTGTGTAATCGCGAAAACTCATACCTTTTTACTCATCCCCCTTTTTTCTGTATAGATCAGTCTATTTTCGATTTCAGAGAAAGCTATTCCTTTTCCATAAGATTCACGGATTGCTGCTAATGAGAATGGGCGAGACTGCTATTGCTGCATGAGAGAATAGAATATATTTCTCCGGGGGGGGGGGGGGAGAAAAAAAACAATTTGCGTGGTGTTTAGTCACTCACATGTAAGTCTATTGAATGGTTTGTTTATTATTTGAGAAATTGTGAGCTTATTCAGAATAGATTAGATGACTTTTTTAACAATGAGCTACTTAAAATCCTTACTTATTACAGACTGGACGGATAAAAATAAAAACTAACTTTGCAGAAGGGATTAGATAAGTTCCATACTCCTTATTTACGAATGTACTCTAAAATATTTTGACAACATAAAGAAATACATAGATTTCAATAAAAAAAAGTCTTTTTTTCTGGATCTGCCATACGTGATAATATTATAAACGTTTATCAGCATGATTTGTTTCTAAAATTAGCTTCACTTATGCTGCTAATATTTTACTTCCATTTCTTTAAAAAAATCAGATATTTGAACCAAAAGTGCCTTTAATATAGGAAAATCTTTTCATTTTTGTTAAATAGTTATTGAAAAGAATTGAGAAAAAAAGCGTAATCGAAGCAGCAGAAACATTAGACACTTATTTTTGATACAGTTTGATGATCGTAAAAATCTAAGGATGAGAAAAAATACCGATATTGGAATAGTGAAAACAAGTATTTAATTGCTAGTGGGGCTACTGAAATGAATAAATGGCGTTTCAGCAGAGTATTTAATATTTGTGAAGAATATTATAGAAATATTTGAGTATATGCCCAAAAGTTTAATGTTTTTAAAACTACATCTAGTTTAAATTCATATTTATTGAATAGTCTTGCCTTTCTATTCATTAAAACTATGGAGTATTGTTATTTTATTTCAACTAACACGTGAGAACTGTAAGAGCATTTCCTCTTAAATTGCATATACATATAGGGAAAATACAGGGAAAACAGATAAATTTTTTTCACATTTTAGTGGCACACCGAATATACAAATTTGAATAATAGAATTTACTGAAATTTTTCTCCGGATTAAGTAATTTAGTTGAGCATTTACTGATTTGCCAATTTTTATATGAGATATAGGATAATTCCTATCATAAACGGCTATATCACGCTAATGGAATATGTGATGGAAATGTTTGAAAAAGAAAAACCTTTTGAAATATGATATGTATTCTTTACTTTACATCTGTTGATTTCCCATAAATTTTGCACATCCATTCACAGTGTCTGTTTGATTTGTTGTGTTTGAATGAGCACAAGTTGGAAAAAATTTGATGCTCATATCAAAATTAATCAATATTTAGTTTAGATAAAATAAATTGACATATTGCCAACATATATATATATATATATATATATATATAAGTAATAGATAAATCAGCAAATAATTTTTGTTTAATTTGTAAATATCACTATAAAGAAATTTTAATTAATGAATATAACTCTAACGTAACTTATTTGTTAAAGAACACCGGGAAAAAGGAATTAGATAAAAGAATGCTAGCATTCGCAAAAAAAAACCAAAACTAAGACTTGCTCTCTTAACTATCCTTATCTATTCCCAACAGTTAAATTTCATAAAAATATATTAAAATTCAGATTTGTGACCTGTAGCACTGGCAGTTATAATTACTATACGGGTAAACATTTCTTTAAATACTTAAAAATTATCCTGGACAAAATAAAAGATGAAGAACACTTTATTATTTCTAGTAACACAGAAGTTCTGGATTTTCTTAAAAATAACAACATTAATAAACTTAATACTTTTGATTTCGAAAATTTATACACTAATCTACCTCATGAAAAATTAATAAAAGTCTGCACTTTTGTCTATGACGAATATTTAAATGAAGATATCATTCCTAAAAATAACTGGCTTGAGTTATGTAATTTTAATATTACTGAAAATTACGTTTTTAATGGTATTAACTTTTATAAACAGGTTAAGGGCATTCCAATGGGAACGGCTTTCTCAAGTGCTTTGGCTAATATTTTTCTACATTACTATGAGAAAAAAATAATTAAATATAATTTGATAAACGGGTGGAGATATATTGATGACCTACTTCTGATTGACTTCGACAATACTAATATTGTAACTAATTGCTATCCAAAAGATTTAATTCTAACAGAAACGAATAAAATTCAACTTGAGGCTACCTTTCTGGATTTAAAAATCGAAATTGATAATGATAAAACAATAGTTGGTATATACGATAAAAGGGTCGAATTCAACTTCAAAATAACAAAACTATGTAACTACCATTCCAATCTAAACTCTAAAATTTTCCAAAATCTAATTTTCTCACAAGTTAACAGGATCAAAAAGGTTTGCAATAATAAAAACTCCTATATTGAAGCATCAAACAACCTCATTAATAATTTAATTAAAAATGAATTTCCCGAAAATTACTGTAATGTCAATTTTTTAATTAAACAAGGTATGGTTTGGGATTAATCCTTTGGCTTAGATAAAAAATAGAACTTTCCTTGCATATTATATCACTCAATAGGTGGCGCTGCGAGCTTACAATTTTTACCTAAATTGCCGTTAGCTTTGTTTTTAATGGGCGGGAATCACAATCGATAGCTTGGGATTTTCTGGACTGTTGAAGGTATGTGTTTTTACCTTTTCATTATATCTTTTGTGTCTGTTTATGGTATTTTGTGTTTTTTGTTATTGTATTTTTACTTATTAGTGGTTTTTCTTCTAATTGGTTGTTTTATATTTTCCTTTCTTTTAAAATGGTATATCTCTTAGGCCTAATTTCAGGGGATTTTCGGGTCACGAAGGAATCATTATTAGACGTAATGTCTGAATTTCCTTAACCGAAAAAATCCCTTTTTTGAATCCCTGCCTGAGGGTGACCCTTGAAAAAGTCTTCAGGACGGATTCTTCTTTAATTAATCCTTTTTTTAATATTTTTTTTGGTTTATTTGTTTTTCCATTTAACTTGATTTTTATACTTTTGTATCAGTTCATCTGTGTTTTAGAAGTAGCTGCATTTGCGCTCTCTAAATACTATGAAGTTTTTACCTGTTCCATTTTTGGTTTTTGTTTGAATAGATAATAATTTTTGTTGCGATTTTGAAATTGTTTCGCTTTCGTTTTTCTTTTTAGTTTAGTTTTCAAACTATTTCTTGCTTTAGATTGGTTATATATATATATATATATATATATATATATATAGGGTGTTTCAGCGAACCGTTTCAGAACTTCTAAGAGGAGTAGGGTACATCCTGACAACCCGAAATCATAGAGCAATGTGGGGTCGGAAATGCTTTCTTGAAGCGGTGTTGTACCGTAGAAGAGACCGTAAATGAGAAATCGTTTTAATAATACATCAAAAGTAGCAAAAGGTACATGGATTAAAGAAAGTGTTCTAAGTTTCTTCCACGGGATACAATGCACGCTCACATCTCCGACGCATGGACATCCGAACATTTTGGAATATTCCAGGCATATCTCGAATCTCTTCGGCAGCTACTGCGATTCTTGCAACGAGCTCCTCAGCAGTGTCAACAGGGGTGTCATGAACTAGAGATTTCATATGTTCCCAGAAATAAAAATCAAGACATGATAAGTCGGGTGACCGAGCAGGACAGCTCACGGGACCCCCCGTCCGATCCACCGTTGACCAAATATGACATTCAGGTAGTTACGAACATCTCCGCTACAATGGGCAGGTGCTCCATAGTGTTGGAACCACATTGTCTTTTTCGTCGATGCAGAAATCTGTTCATCTCTTAAAAGTTTTGGCAATACTTGCTGCAGAAAGAGCAAGTAATTAGGTCCGGTTAGATAACCCGGTAACAGGTAAGGTCCGATGAGGTGATCTCTCACAATACTGGCCCATACATTGACCGAAAATCGATTTTGTGCTGCACGACGTCGTATTGCATGAGGGTCCTCGACCGCCCAGATATGGTCGTTATGCGTGTTGAAAATTCCTTCCCTTGTGAAGGATGCCTCATCGGAAAACAACACTTCAGCAGGAAAAAGGGAATTTGTAGCACATTTTCCCAGGTACCACTGTGCGAAAGCAATACAAGGTATATAATCCTCCGGTTTCTGTGTCTGGACACGCTGCACGTGAAACAGTTGCATGTCTTCTCCTCGGAGAATCCTCCAGACGCTGCAATGGGAAATCCCGACTGCGTTTGCTACTCTTCGTGTACTCGCTCTTGGATTTCCCTCTACATGCTGCAGCACATTCTGTTCGCCGTCTGCAGTCCGTGTTGTTCTTACCCTGTTCCTGTGAGCTCTTTTTAATGAACCGGTCTCAGCTAACCTCTGTTGCAGTCTTGCAAAGAAATTATGACTGGGAATACGCCTTTTCGGATATCGTTCCGCGTACAAACGCTGTGCGGCTGGCCCACTACAATTTGCAGCCCCGTGCACCAAAGACATATCGGCTAACTCTGCTATCGTGTAATCATCCAATCTACTAACTTGGCGTTCTTGTGCGAAATGAAGATTCCCTGCACGAAAGCTCGGACTTTTGACATAACGCCATCTACCGCGTCAGGAAAGCATTTCTGACTGCCCATGGGTATATGATTTTGGTTCGTCAGGATGTACCCTACCCCTCTTAGAAGTTCTGAAACGGTTCACTGAAACACCCTGAATACATACGACTGCGTTCGGGATGAACGAGTTAGAAATTATATTCTTGAATATTTGCATATAAAAGTCTGAAGAAACATATTTGAAACCAAAATATATCAGTAAAGTAGCACAGTTGTTTCAAAAGTTAGGAAAATAGCTGTTTTTTGACTCAAAAGAGATATAAAGCAAAAATCTTCTGATTTTGAGTTTTATAAAATGATTTCCTCTAAATGTTGCATACAGCTTAAGCAATATATTATCTAGTTCATCAAGTAAATATTAAGCTGTATTTCTATCTATTCTTTAAATATTGTTAATTGATTGATAAATAAAACGAAATTTTCAATTTTTTTTCACATAGTGAAGAGCTAAAACAACTACAAAATATTTCTAAAGAAATAGATTACTTATTTTCTAATTCAGGAGCTGCAGGACATATTGACAAGTTATTATACCAAATTAGAACAAAAATATGCATTAGAGTTTAATTTATGGGGGTTTTCGTTAAGAAAATTGGATCATATTTTATATTTTAGAAAAAAGCATCTAAAGATCAAAAATATATTTAAAACTCGTATGTAAAATCATTTATAAAATTCAATGTAACTTTCCAAAAAAAAAAAAAAGATTCCAAAACAAAATTCTAACTGTTTAATTAAGAAACCTGTTCAAACAGTTAGAATATTAAGTAAAAAAATTCATAATTTCACAAATTAACCACATTTTACTATAGTCAACTTAAATAAATGAAATTTGATGTATGCGACCTTTTTCCTAAAATCATAATTGTGTGTCAAATTTTTATTTCTATCGATTCATATGAATGCTTTTAAATTGCATTATATGTTTTAAAAACTATACTACGAGGCTCAAAACATTTATTTGCAAATACTTAGAATAAGAATGCGAAAAATTACCTTTACCCAAGATCCTACCTTTATAGATACCGACCAAGATCCACAATATTATGTGAAGGAAAAAAGATTTAAAAGTCTTTAAAAGATTTATGCGAAATTCCCATTAATTTCTTATTAAATGTATATTTACTTTTCTGAGGAAGAGACGCTTTTTGACTTTTTTTTCTCAAAATCTAAGAATAATGAAAATTTATGTGTGGGCGACCTTATAAAGGAGTACTTTGATGCGATGATGTATAAGATAAAATAGATAAAATAGATAGAAAATACATGTTGCCTCTTTCTGGAATTAAATCCAGAGAAACGCTATATGCCATTCTACAATTTATCAACTTTTCTCCAATGCATTGAAACTCGTCGCATTTGAAGTTTGTTTGAAAATTTTGTCTCAACATCAAAGAAAAATTGTTTCTGTTAACACAATATTGATTGATAAAAAAGAAATTAATAATGAATTAGCGTTGCGCCAGAAATAACAAGAGCAAATATTCTAAACCAGAAAAAGAAAAAGAATAAATAGATTTCAAGTATTTAGGCGCTGAAAGTCATTTTGCATAATAAATCAAAAATTCTCAAGTATTTGTATTACGAAACTTCTCATGTTTGACTTTAGATTCGGAAAAGTAAATTAAATATATTTGATTTAGAATAACTTCGTAATTTTATGAAATTTTTGTGTTTTAAAAATACAGAATGATAGAGCTCCATTATTTATGATCCTTCCTAACATCCTCTATATTTGTAAAAAAGCAATTGAATATAGAGCTATCATACATATTAATAAAGGATTGGATATTATTATTTTTGTTGATGCATTGTTTTAATTCAGGGAATTTGAATGAAATTCTCTTGAGATTTATTGTTAATGCTAAAAAATGTAATCTAATATAAAAACGTAAGTTATGTTTATCATCTTTGATAAACTTTTAATATTGAAGATAATAATTTTTTATTTACAATTGCCAGAACATGAATTATTAATATATATAAAGTTGTTGAATTAAAATGTTTTAAGCCTGAATAACCAATATAATAAATGTTTGTGTACATTATTCTTTTATTCTTTATCCTTTAAGTTAACTGAACGAAACTTCGAGTGAAATTTTTCTTGTATTATATAGAATAATGGAAAAGAAAAATATCAGAGGTATTTTTCTCTCCCATATTTCTATAAAATACAAGAAAAACATTTTTGAAAAGTTCCAAAATGTAAATTAATTTCCTAATTTTTGTTTAACTTTTAAAAGAGGAAATTATATATGATTCGATATAATATTATCAGAAGCGCAGTGAATTAGTTATCTGAAATGCTTTAATGTTGATTTTTTTGATAAAAATAAAATAAAAATTTCATGAAATCTTTCAGATGAAAGTTTTTAAAGCTATTTTTAATAGTAATAATTATTTTTCATGAAATCTTTCAGATGAACGTTTTTAAAGCTATTTTTAATAGTAATAATTATTTTATTTTTCATACATCATTACCTCTATTTTTATCTTTTTATTTCTTCTATATTTTTTCAATCAAAAACTTTCAATAGTTTAGACGAGATACTATAAAATATGAATGTAAAAATGTCCTTACATATGGTATAGTACGTAATAGAACAGTTATTTTTTTCATAAAATGCATAATGAATAGGGAAATGAATAGAAATTTGATAACAAGATCACATGTATTAAAGAATCAAAAGTACGATAAAAAGTATGCAAAACGGGATATTTATTTAAGCCTTTTTTTATTACTATGAAAACTGAACTATTTAATCGTTATTATTTATATTATTTTCATCATAAGTATGATCTTTAATATATTTTCAATTAACTTACACCAGCTGCTTCAGAGTAAGAATTCAATGAAATAGGGTATTATAGATATAAATATGAAAAGAATGCAAAACAACTCCTCAAAGGCTTAAATGTCGTAAAATTCACATATCAGATTTATTTTCAATTTATCAGTTTTAGCTTTCAAAGTGATTTAAACGAACATAAATAATAATAACTAATCGTGTTTCAGTCAATCAATATATTTCTGAAAAAATTATGAATGTTAAAACTTATACAATCTATTGGCTTTGTGAACCATATTCAGTAAAATCTTCTTCCGTTCTTACTTTTAAATAAAAAAAAAAATATTCTGTAACCGAATCTGGTGGAATTATGAAGAATATCATTATTTTAGGACATACAACATTTCCTTATTTTAAGTCAATCAAACTTAGGGAAATTCCTGGCGCTGTTTGTCGCATTTTCTTTAAGATGTTATTAAAAATAACGGATTTATAAGGTGACATATTTAAACCATACTAATGTAAGAAACAAAATTTAAGTTAAAAAATCGTCATATGAAAAATAACATTCAGCTCTTTTTAAAATGAAAATGTCTAAATATTTTTCCACCTATAAATGCAAATTAAAAAAGAAATTCAAAATACATTTTTATTTGAAAATGAAAAGTAAGACATATTAAAATTATTTTCTTTAACTTTCTGCTTTTAATTTGTAATTCATTTTCATAAATATCATAAAGCATTTAATTAGATTCTTTTTGAAATTTATTACTAAGTGACACTCTTGGTGTGGAATAGAATTATAACTTAAATAATCATCCAATAGATAAAGTTCTGAAAATATATTTTTTAAAAAAACACTACTGTTAGCAAAAAGACACATTTGCATGAAATTTCAAAATTTTAACATATAAAAAAGGGAAAATAACGTTGTTTACAAAAAATCAGACTTTTTTCTGATGTGATACAGGCTAATTTAAAAAAAAGCAGTATAAATATTCCACAATGTACCAAAATATTGTTACTAATCATGAGAGATTCTTAAAGGTGCTTGAATACTTTTCTGAAGGAAATATTCATCATGGATTGCATAATATCAAAATGCTTTTACAAAAAATGAATTATTTATGAAAAAAGAGCTTTTTAGAAATATATGGATCTCAAGAGTGATTTACGAATAAACATAACTTGTAAATAGTTTATTTCAAACATTAGTTTTAGTGGAATAAAATTGTATATGGCATTTACGCATCAGAAAACGCTTGCTGCATTTTGAAATTTTTTTAGGCCAAGGTTGTATACGATTCTGTATTTTGAACTCTTCTGTTTAGTATCATAGGTTTTATGTTTTATATCCTAAGAACAAATAATAATCGGATATTTTCTTCATAATAAATGAGATTATTTCGTAGGAGGTCAAACATTTGCTTTGCTTTTATTTTTAATCCTATATATATATATATTGAAATGATTAGGTATCATCAGTATGGTAGTAGATTTCAATATTTTTTAAGTGGGTGCCTTAGAAAAAGATATAGATTGATTATTTTTTTATCTTCATTCTTGATTTCATGTTTTAGTTCATATTGTTGCTATAATGAAATGTATTAGCAATGCCTCTTAATTCCGCTTCTAATTTTCGAAACTGAATTCATATTCCACTTATTTATGATTTTTATTTTTATTGACTTAATTGGAAATAAGGCATAACAAATTTTTAAAAAATCCCTTGATACTTGGAAATTTTATTATTTTTACAATTATGCTGACTTTTGACTGTATTTAATGTAATGATTTCAAATGTGAAAGCTGACTTCTTTATCAGTAATAAAATGTGAGATTCAGGGCAGCTAAATTATGAAATATTTAAAACTTTAAAGAACAACCTATTCCTGTATCAGGTGAATCGCACGAAAGAAGAAAAATATACATTAGCATCTATTCATACGCAGAAAATCGCGTCAAGAAGGGAGAAAATTCTATCATAAATTTAGTAATCTAAAAGATATATATATATATTCATAACTATGGATTGTAATTTACGTAGTTATAAAATGATTAATAATCGTATTGAATACAAGGAGACTACATGGAATAATCTAGCATCGTTTATCTGAGGAATAGCAGAGCTAAGCAAAACAGCTAGATATGATTAAATCGAACAACTAGAAAAAACATGATTGTTGAGGTAAAAAATGTCATTTGTTAACATTTAGTCGGACGACACAGAAATATCTTGCCTCCACTGCAAATAAAATTGAAGGTAATGGAACAATTTCTGAAGTGCTCTTAGGATACTCTTTATTTATATACAGAGAAAAAATTCATGGAATAAATAAAGAAAAAATTATATTCGGCATTGATTTTATGCCCTCACTCAGACAGTTCATATACAATTCTCAGTTCATAGTTTCCATGTATGAAATATAGCGAAATTTGGATTTGTCCTCTCTCTTCAGAAGCTTTTTGGCGAAATACAAGTCTGAAATTTTTATACTGAAAGAGTATAAAAGTTCATTAAATCTTTAAAAAGTCTTTATTTATTCCATGTCTTTAAAAAGCCGAGACCTTGAAAATGTGGTGGTCTGGGAGTAGGGACTCGTCTTCGGGAATCTAGTATTTCAGGTTCGAGTCAAGATTCCACTGAAGAACCGGTGTATATGCGGGTCTGATGCAAGTTAAATATGTTGATGCCAAATATTCTTATGCGGCTAATGTGTAGAAGTTTGAAGAGGCAGCTCAGGTGTCGTCCTCGTCGTCAGACAGCTGCTCAAAATTACGAAGTCTGACCTAGAATAGTTAGACTTAACTAGAAGTGCATTAGTTTATAACAAGGATAATGACTTCGTTAAAAACTTAGGGCAAAGGAGGACCAATATAAGGCTGTATGAGATGCTCACACCATTGTACGTTATTTTGGAATTTACGAAAAGATTGTAAAAATAAGATTCAAGTATTCTAAACGAAGTAGACTTGAAAAGGAATTAAATAACTTTTTTTCATTGTTTTCATTTGAATTTTATCATTTTAACTAAATCGTGAATTTAATCGTTTTGTATCGTGAACTAAAGTTTGTAACTTCCATACAAAAATAGAATGGGTTTTATGTATGGGAATACAATATCAATATATTTTAATTAATGAATATTAACCAGAATGGATTGAAATTTAATACTTATAATATAAAATATGTTTCCACATAAAACTGAAAATCCTTTTCCATAAAATTAATTTTTAACATCATTTAATTTATGTGTGCGAACTGAAACTTTTGACGGTTTCAGTTCTCACATTCAGTGCTTTTAAAAGATTAGTTTTAACATTTGTTTTGAAATTAAATAGAATTACATTTTAGAATGTTGGCTAACATTTTGTGGCTATATGCCATACAATTTGAAATTAATTGCGACATTGTTTGAAATTCAGGCATTTATTTATAAGTTAGAAAATAAATACTTGATTAAAATATTAATTAATGGTTATCTCTAACTATTTCTTCCAATTAAGATAATCAAATTTGATCCGTTTCGAGTTACTTTCTCTTAAAAAAATATCCTGTATAAATTGATCTGATTTTACAGCATATTTTGATATTTATTTTAATTGAAAACTGAGATCTTATTTAGAAGGAATCAACAGAAGAGCATTCAGATAGCGTCATTTACCTTAATTTGTAAAACATTATTAAACTAGAGTATTCCAAAAGATTCAAGTTGTGAATTTTCGGAACTGATTCCGAAGCATTTCGGAAATAACATACTGGCGTTCCAGAAATACCTCCAAAGCTTCTTAAAATCTATCGGAAAATTTTAAATTTAAAGTTCAACCCAGGAGATTTCTGTTGCTGACAAGAGTAACTAATCCAGTTCTCGAACACAGGAATTACCTCAGTGATTCAGTTCCGCATTTGTATATTTAATACATTGGGGAAGCCTGTATAGTACTTTCGAGAGGATTTGCTGCAGATGTAAATGAGCTTCTTTATCCGAATAAATACTCTTCTGTTACAAAATTTCTGCTTGGTTGGCGGACCCAACCAAATGGGCGATTAAAGGATGAAAATCAAGATTATGAAAGTTGGATAAAGATAAATATTAGCTTTTGATTCCATATTCAAGTAAATGATTAATAATGCGATACTGTGTATCATGGCTTATTCTTCTATTTTAATGATAGAGTGAAGTTCAGTAGAAATATGTATATAGATGCAATCCTCTAAATATTATATTTTGAATTAATATTCTTTAAAAAAAGTGTTTAATTATTTATTAGAAAGATCAGTATTAAAATTCAAAATATCAAGATTATATTGATTTGATGTTACTAGTTTCTCTGTGATACTTATTCAGATAATTTTGAGGAAAAAAATAGAAGTACTCTAATTTTCGTTAAGGTCAAGAGTGTAAATGGTGTCAAAAGTATAACTGGTAATTATAACTGAAGATAAATGTGAGGTGTCCTTTTTATTTTGAAAAAAATAGAAGTGCAGTAACTATCTTTAAGGACAAGGAAAGTAAATGGGATCAAAAGAGTAATTGGGAATGAAGACTACAGATAAATACGAGGTGTTTCGATAGAATTGGAAACCATATATATATGTATCGTATGTGAGAAAACTTACATTTTCGTTTACTGATTTTCTCATCAGAGATTCAATTTAATTCAATTCAATAATTATTATCATATTCGGTTAGTTTTAAATATGCGATATTTATGCCTATTTATTTTCGTGTATTAAGGATAATTTTTTATAATAATTTTTCGTCAAGTTTGAAAGAAGACAACTAAACTGATGATGAGGAGTCATGAAATGTTGCGTTAATAGATTATAATGCCGTGTTAATAGAATAATATATTTTTACAGTTTTTTAATAAAGAAATGGATGGTGAGGCGATAGAGAAAGTAGTTGATTTCGAACCATCTCCTAATAAATTTTGAACTAATAAACAGTTATTATTTTATTATTGATAAATGTAAAGGTATTAGAATGAAAAATTCTTTATTCATACACTAGCAATATTGTTTAAGATAACGGTTGTGAATCGGATATAAAAAGATTAAGCAGTAATATTGTTTCTCTACGTGAAATTTTTTTTGGATGGCGAATAATCATTTTTTACACGAAAAAAAAAGCTGAGAGAAAAGTTGTATTTGCAGATGCTGGAGTAGATCGCACGAAAAAAACACAATTTTTTTTTCTCGTATTGTAAATTTTAAACAAAAATAGTGCTTTCAAACTTTATTTGAAGTGTAAGGGATAAAATAAATTCTAAGGCAAAATTAATCTTTTGTTATTGTGCTTGTGCATTTCTAAATTATTTCCTTCTCTTGTATTACGATATTCAATCATATCTGATCTTCAAACACTTCGCATACCAGATTTTCCATACAAAACTGGCTATAGATGATTATAATTTATTTCAAAACAGCTATATCAAATATTTAAAATAATTTATAGGAGATATCCCTTGAAATATAAGATAGTTTTGCTGAAAGACTTTAAAAGTAAATTTTTTGAAGCAATGAAACAGAAAATAAGATTAATCTTAGGAAATACATAGCATATTTCATCACATGAAACATATTTTTATCAAATGCATTTGTTTCTGTAATTAGAAGCAAAAACACTTGTTCTCAATTACTTCATAGCCATTAGAACAAATGAAAACACCTAGATTAACCGGGAAAATTAATGTAAAGGAAACTAATCACTTAAAAATCTTTTTGAAGAAAATAATATCACTTAATGAATCCTGCAGAGCATTAATCAGTCCTGACAAAAGTATTAATCGCTTCTTCATATCATTTAGTCTTTATAAATTGAAATAAATGTCAGCATCAGAAGAAATTCGATCTCAGTTGCAATATCTGAACATATATGCCCATTTTAATATTGAAAATGCAAACATCTTTAAGAAGGAATCCATAATCAAAATAAAAATTTGTCTTTAAAATTGAAAGGGTTTTAAAATAACAATAATTAATTTTAAAATTGCTCCATTTTTGCAACTTATAATTATTTCTTATTCACATAAAATGCTATAATAGAAGACAATATTTTTAATAATATTGGTCATTTTTAAAGTAAAAAAATTAATTTCCATCTTTGTTATTCTTAAGTCTGTTGGCTATCTTTATGACAAACTCAGATGCCCGAGAGTTGAAAACTAATTCGCTTTTTCAAGTGAAAACATATATATTCCTCCTTGAAATTATTTTTCGCTAAACATAAAAAACTTAGAAGATCTTTCGTAATTAGAATACTTCAGAGAAAAACTTATAAAACTGAAGTAGATATTCAATAAAATATGTCAGCATCTTTTATATACGTTGGTGAGATTAAGTCTATTATGTGATTTTTTAAAATTCTATGATTTCTGTCAAAGAAAGCGTTAAAAGTGATAAGGTTGTAAAGAAAAAACACGCTTTTTTTCAAAATAAATATGTTTCTTTTTTCTAAATTTAAGAGAAGGAATTTATACAGAAGTAAAATTGTGTCAGAAATATCGATACATTATTATGTTCTCTGTAAAATGTTTTTTATGCTTAATAATAATTTTATTTGATGAAAGCATTGGCACTATATTTAAGTATATCATACAATAATAAATATTTGCCACATTTAAATAGAAATAATTTATATAGGCAAATGGTTTCATTTTCTTTACAGAAACAGTGGATACTTGCATTTTTATTACTGTTTCATTAATGTTAATAT
>JAPMOR010124370.1:18306-34504 GCA_026543865.1 Argiope aurantia | reverse complement strand
TATTGACTCAACTGACTAGATTCAAGGTGAATTTTATATGGATACAAGTCCACACGATAAAATCTGCAAAACAATCATAAAATTAGAAAAGATTATTACCCGATTTTGAAGTTTATGCACACATTGCCTTACATTTTTAGTGTAACCAAAACTATAAAATACAAACTATAAAAACACAGTAGAATTTCAAAAAATATTTATACATTAATTCTAATGTTTTTCGATCGAAAAAATTATGTTTTAAAATTATCCTTTTCAAATTAAATTTGACAAAAATTTCCATAAAATGATTTTTAATATGTTGCATAAGTACAAAAATCATAACTTCTCGTACATAAATTGAACATTGTGTGAAATAGTTTTTAAATTATACAAATACAAACGTTTAAAACATAAGGCATAGTTAAAAAAAACATCTTTAATTTATAATGAAATTTTTGTTGTACTAAACAATCGTAACAAAAACAATTCATGAAAAAAATTTAAAAAACATTTTTATAATAATTTGATAATTTTAATTCTCCTTAATGCCTTTACTAATGTATAAAAGTAAGGAGATTACTTTGATTCATATTTTGACATAGTTTTTAATTTAAACTTTTGTAAAAACATTTTATAAGCGAAGAGAAATAAATGCTTTATACAAAACAGTTAATTTCATGTTCATTCAAAGTATTTTTAGTTTGATATTTCGTAGAAAGATAACTTTTACAATGTGTATGTATTTTAAAATGTCCTGTTTGTTAAACTAAACTGTTGTAACAACAGCAGTTAATCCATTAAATACGTTTAAATCAATTTTGTAGTCTGATTGGTAGAAACTCTGTAAGCTTCATTTGGCGTTTACCAGACCGAACATCGATTCAGTATCTTCCGAAACAATAGCATAGAGAGCATAACAACCGGTATAGCATTTTCGCTCAGCTTCATTAATGTAGGGAAGCGGAGAACTGTTCTCCTTAAACTTTCGTTCATGGATCATAAGAGTAACAATTCATATTTAGATAAAAAAAATTTCAGGTTGTTACATTTATGAAACGAAACAGTTTAAAAGGTAGCTGTCTTATTTTTATTTTAAATAATTGTCTAAACATAAAATTTCTTTTGCGTATACTAAGCTATATTTTTTCAATAATTCAGGAGATCTATTATGATGCACTAAAGACGTAAATTTTCAATTGAGTTGAACTTCTTGGATCTAAAAATAATAATAATTTTTCATTTTAGAGAGTAAATGCAGTTATTGCGTGAGATTTGTATTTTCATACATTGGAACTTGAATAGCAAATATACTATTAGTTTTCAAATGATAATCAAATACAAAAATGAATTTACTGTAAGTAAATTCTTCTTCTATTTTAAAAACTTATAGAATGTTCATTCGTTTATTCGCATATATAAAATACAAAGCATTCTGCAATTGTTTATATATAAACATATTTCCTTGTCTTAGTGCGTTACAAAATTCTATAACTTTTTTTGCTTTGATTGCAGATATATAAATATCGAGACACTGTCAATTTTATGTATTTTTATTCCTTAATTTCATACTTTATTTTTTTAGAATTAATACGCATTTATAAATTGTTATTTTACTGATTTATTTATTTTCCGATGTTTTATGGCTGTAGACTTTAAATGCTAAACAAAATTTAATTTGAAAGCCCATTCCTACAGAAAAAATCTTTCTTCAAAGAACAAAAAGCAAACATTTCATATAAAACTAAAAATATTTTAATTGAATAATATTTCTATTAAAATTTGAATCTTTGTAGAAATGGCAATTCATGAAAAATATGAGGGATATAGTATATTTGTTGTAAATAAATTTCCTCTATAAAAATAAATTTATTTTGATTTTACGTCGTGTTAATAATATATTAATTGCAATAACAAATATAGGTATAAAGTATGTCTTATTAATTGGGCATAGCTATTTCTTCTTACTTTTTTTTATTTACATGAAAATATTATAGACAATTCTCCATTTACATTAATATAGAATTTTTTGGTATGGAATTCCTATTTAAAAACCATAAAAAATTAAAATTCAATTTTCTTTATGTTACATATATTGACTAACAAGATTATTAAAAAATATATGGAAAGACAACATTCGAATAGCAATTACTAATTACTCAAAAGCGTTAACTCATTTAATCTTGAGTAGATATTCTAAGACACCAAGTAGTAAATACCTTTAAATATATTTATTTGCAATTCATCGTTTTTATTCGTAATTCTTAAAATTTGAATTTCTCTAATTGATTTGATGATGTAGCTTAGCTCCTCAATAAATATAAAAATGGCTTATCATTTAATTTATCTTTCACAGTAATCTAGTTAAAAGTACATTTTTCACTTTCAATTTTTAACTAATTTAGTGGAAAAATCCTTTTATCCTGAAGGAGAAAACCGTACTTAACACTTTAAAAAATCAATTTAATGTTTCCTTGTTTTAGTTCACAAACATTAAAATAATTTAATAATGAGTATTTTTTATTAAATAAATCGTGTCATTGAATCAATTTAAGTGATATAAATAGAAAAGTTTGCCATTGATGAAATGCGCATGAACATGAATGAAAAAGCTATTAATGAAACTATTTGAAATTGTATACTGTATCAACATATAGAAAAATTATTGCTGATAATTTAATGACTATCTTGGAACTGAATTATTTTAATGGCATTCCTTTAAAAATTAATATTTTTTTATTTTTTATCAATGAAATCTTTTAGTTAAAATTTAACAACACATCGACATAATTTTTCATTTATTTCTAATCATCGAGTTTTTTTTAAAAGTATTGGTATTAGTAAAAAACCATTTTAATCGCAAAAAAGAATTGGTTCTTATAATTTTTATGAAACGAATAAACTCTTCTAAATTGTACTTTCAAAATTTCAATTCTTCATATTTTATTTCAATAATTGTACAGCGGAAGATAATATGTATTTTTAAAAATAACAACAACAATGAAATAAAATTGTAATAAAATCTTATCAACTTCTGGCCGCACGTGTTTAAATCATATATCAATTCATAGGTTAGAAATTATTTATACTTTGAAAAATAAATATGTGATAAATAACACCAGAAATCATTTCCGTAAAAATAATAATTTCTTTATAATGGAAGTTTTGATATTATTAACCAGCCGCTCACCCGAATTTCCATCTAAGCATTTCATATTCCCTCTCATACACATCATCAAAAGAACTTAGAATTACTCTTTGACGATAAAGATAGTTTTTAAACTAAAGAGAGAAAAGTTTTTACGGACGAAAACGAAATGCGAAGTTTCAAATTTCCCTTACCTTGCCAGGTGAGGTATGCGCAGAAGAGGATCGCTCGCAGCATGATGTGCGTATCCGCATCCGCACGCTCGACTCGGAACACCCGCTTGCAACTCGATTTCAAACGGACTGGGGGATGCGCGCCTTCTTCAACGTCTCGCTGCCTGCCCCGCCGACCCCTAGTGGAGGAAAACTTCTGGGAGATGGTGCGATCACAGATCGTTTGTTGCCTTCTTTCTGTCTTAGTTGCATTTTTATCGTTCTACGAAAAAAGAAGAGATTTTGGGAGAGAAGAGAAAGGGAGAAGATTTTGGAGCACTGACCATTTGAAACAATAGTTGAAAGTTTATATCAAAGTATATTTATGTTTTCCATTAGATATTATATTTCTGTCGATAAACTGTTTAGCAAAACCTTGATATGATATTAAAGTTTTAAAAGGAGTATAAAATTATTTACATCAATAAATATTTTGTTTTGAAGACTTACACTGTTGATCATGGCTACAATTGAAACTGATAATTTTTTTATTAATATTATGGGATTATAGTTTATTGAAAAAAATTATTACTTAATTTTGTTCAAATAATTAATAGTGTTCACACTGAAATGTACTGAATATATTTCAGATGGTTACCTGTTTGCTTAAAATCAAATATTAAAACTGAAGACAAGAAATTAAGAATATGTTTTTTTGCCATTTGTTGCACAATTATTCCACCATTTTTATTTTTTGATTATATTCAAAGACACATAAATCTCCACTCATTTAAATTAATGTTCCTATAAACTCTGGTTAGAGAGACAATAATAAAAGCAGAAAAAATAAATACAGGAACATCGTCTACTGAAAAAATCTTCATGCTATGTTATTCAAGAAACAAGTATTATTCATATGGAAATTTATTGAATGCATTTCAAATAGTTAAATATTACTTTTAAATAAAACACCAGAATTGCTAAAAAACAAACAAACCTGGGAACATTCTTTTTATCCTTTGCTACACAATAATTGTAATAAATTATTCACTGAGAGAGTTCGTATAATATCCACTGGTTAAAGAGTTTTTACAAAAATGATGGAGAAAATTCTCACTAATTCAAATTCAATTTTTTAATTAAATAGTCTATAATATGAAATAGATTGAAAATACTTCCGAATAAACATTATTTATTATTCTGTTTCGGTTTTTCATATCGGATTTTTTTTTTATTCAAAGGATTTAGGATTATTTATTCTAAAAGCCATTTCTAGCTAAATTGCATTTCATTCCAGCAAAATTTTATTATTCATATTAATTTTTCAAGTTTAAAAGAATGAAATATTTCCAATATTTTATAGGCGAAATGAAAATTCGTTATAATTAGATGTCTTCTAATACAATATTTTCTAGATATACTCAAAACTTTGTTTTATAATCCTATGAATTATTTATAGACCATTGCATATTTTCTGGAAAGGTTTGATTAAAGTAAGTAAATTATTTACCAAACGTTGTGGAATTCGGTATCCTGTTAATTTTAATAGACATTTTTAATTCTTTTTTGCTTGACAAAAAATTATAGAGCTCAAAGTCTGATTATATTCTATGTTCTCTCTCCATTCTTTTGGTAATTCTGACTTCCATACCATTTATAAAGGTGATATATTTTGAAACACTGATCATTTAGTTTGCTTAGCTTGATAGTAAAGTTTATTTTGAAGAACTCGATTTATATTCCAATGAACAATTACTACTTTAGTAGAAAGTTTTGGCTTTTTTTCTTCTTAAAAATAGTTATCCCCATTCTCTTCAAAGTATTGTTAATTTATGACGCATTTGATTAACTGAATGTTGGAATTATTGTGATAAGAAATGAGGACAAAAGATTAAAAATTAATTAGACCTGCCTAGAAATATAAAAGCACATCGGTTCATGCCTCTTATGTAGTAGAAGATATGATTTTTCATCGGTGTGATTAGATATAAAAAAAATACAGAAATCCCAATCCACATAAATACTTTCGCTTTCGGAATGACTTTCTTATCAGCAAATAGACAAAAATTATTAAAGATTCAGCAGTTATCTTGTTACAGTTCAACTAGAAACATCGCAAGGATATTTTTGTATCAAATTTTCAAATTAGGCATTCCTACATTTTTTTAAAAAAATCTAAAATTCAACGAAAAATCACATGATTATTATTGGTATCATTTGAAAAATAATTGATATCATTCAGTTGGCAGTCTTTCCTGTTTTAAGATGGCGCGTAAATCATTTTGTACTGCAATATTTGAAAAAACTTTCCCTGAAAAACGCCAAAATTCGAGTTAATTTTTAATTAATTAAAATTTTAAAACATCTTAAATGTGCCCAACTTGGTAGATGGTGGCTTGTAAAACGCCAACAGACACACACACTTATACAGAAAGAGATAGATAGAGATTCAGTTTTAATGACTATGGCGATGTATTTTCTGAAAATCTTAGCAGTAATTGTCCAATGCGAAATTCTTAGAAAAGGAAGGGATTTTTTTTTATCATTTGACTCTTTTATTTTACTAAAAATGAATCCACCTTAGTTCTGACATGAATGGGCAGCGATTTTGGTGCACGTTAAATTTGGTACCAAAAGCCAGACGTCATTTGACCATTGTGATGGAAAGTTGTTAAATTGTATGGTGATAGCTCAGGTGGCATCGTCATCATTTAATCATAATTTAAAATTACGAAATTCGTAATAATTAGCCTTCACGCTTTTTAAGAAGGGGATCTGTATATAAATAGAACAAAGAAAATCAGCCAAAATTACGCAACTGATCTATATATTATTTAAACAGGCTAAAATGCATTAATCGTTTCAACAGTAAATACGGTACCTATAAGCGCATAATTTTTTATTATATGATATTAGATCATAATTTCAAAATCATTGAAAAGATTTCTTTGATGATTTAAAATTAAAAAAAATAACAACTCATTTAATAAATATTGAAAATTGCCCCAGCATTAGAAACAATTGTCTTCAATGCAGTGTTTTCTATTCATTCCAATTAAAATACGAAATAATTAATTAAAAGGAAATTAAAATTCTGCTTTGTACCAGTTTACTATATGCTATATGTATATCTTTTCTTACATATTGTATAAATCAAAATTTTTGCTTCTTAGAATTAATATATGATTTCAGAGAAAAATCTCCAAAACGTTGTGATAGTTTATAATTTTTAATTTCATTGGAATTACTAAAACAATCCAATAATTCTAAAAATTCAGCAGAACATTGTCTTAAATTAATGAAGAATATATCAGAAATACTTTTAAATTATGTTCGTTCCTTGTGTTTTAAATTAAAACCAGATTTCAATATTCATAAAGTAAAAGGAAACACCGCAATAAACCTTTAATGAAGGCTACATTTTGAGTTAGAAAGAATATACTTCATACTTTGATCAGCGAGGGATGCAAATGAGATACTAAAACTAACAACCTATTTTCTACAGCTCACACTCAATTTAAAATACGAAATATATAAGAAAAAAATAATCATTATCCTTAAGTGGAATTTCCTGTGATTGGTAATGTTTTCTGTAATTTTTATTGCCATTGAGAAATATTTGATATACTGAATAAAGGTTTGGCTAACCAAATCAAAAGGAAAAATCGTAAAAAAGATTTTCCCCATTTTTTAAAATTTAATGTGATTTTTAATGCTTTGAAGTTAGTGATCAATAAAACTAAAGATTAAATATAGAATCTCAAACATTTCACTCAGTTAATGTCAAATATTTCCCTCTGTTCATGTTTTCTGGGAAACCATAGTATTTCAAATATTTTTATAAAAGTTTATAAAAGATTCTGATTTTAATGATATATTTCCTATTCACAAAAAATACTTTTTAATAGTACAGAACTAGAACCATTTCCATTTGATGCTCAGATTCTTAGTTTTTTATATGTTACAGCTATCATATAGCATGTAGCAGTAGCTTTGTAATTGAAAATAGAAGGTTTTTTTTTACGTTTTTATCTAAAAAAATTACTTGATGGTTAAATGTCAAAAAATATGTATTCTCTATAATGATCTCAAAGAGCAAAATGTTTAGAGAAAAAATAAAATTTTTCTGCATTCTCCAGAATGATTTCAGCATAGGAAAATTTATAATTCTCCAATAAAACTTAAAAAAAAATATTACTTTTTTTGCTGAACTTGGAATATGTATTCTCGTTCCTTTTATAGAGGAATATGTATTTGTACTAGAATTTTCTTGATTTCGAAATAGATGTTGAAATGTGAAAATAATAAATTTTAAAATATATAACATTTATATATATATATGCAAAATACTATACAGAAAATATCGACTTATATGATTGAAAAAAATTGACTGGCACTTGGTTTTACTAGAGTGTAAAATTTTAGATTTTTTTTTTGAATAGCTGATTTCAATTTTCTTTTTCTTTTCGTATGATCGTATAATTCGCATATCCCCCTTACTTTCTTGAAAAAAGTATAAAAAATTCATAATGTTACTTTAAAATGCATAAATATTTTTTTATATCAAATAAATCTGACTGTTTATATAAAATATATTTTCAAACTGAAATGCAAAACTATTTTTATATGTAAAATTTTGTGTTTTGCACATAAATTATAAATTTATTTATTCTAACATATATTATTTTTCAAGAATTTCTTAAATATTTTTTTTTAATTTTAAAGAAGTAATAGAATGTGTTATTCAAATTATTGAATATCTATATCAGAAGCATCTTTCATCAGCTTTTTTTAATATGTTGAAATACGACATTTTTTAATTCTAAAATAAGTACATTTCAAAAGATAAATCTTTTTATTTTTTTTTCAATATTTTTTTACTGAGTTTATGGAAGTCTAATCAACAATTTCATAATTTTTTTATATAATAAGGGGAAAAAATAAATAAATGATAAATAATTACTTACATGAAGTTATTATTAATTTGAAGAATAAATGTCTTCTCATCAGAATTTAAAACAAATTCCTTAGAATTACCCAAGAACTAAATTTAAATAATTCAAAACATCACAAGTTCAATATTAACATTATTACGTATTCTTTATTTGTTAAGTTGAAAATAAAACTTTAGCATTAGTATATATCTCTCCTTATTAAATTGAAGATCACACGCAGATTTTAGCACCAAATCTACACTTTTGGCTTGTTCATATGCGATTATTTTTGTCCATGATTTCATTTTGTAAAATGCATTATTTCTCTACTGAAATTCATAAAAAAATTAATAAAAGAAAACATTCATAGTCAAATTAATAATGAGATAATTTATTTCGAAAAGTTTTTGTTACCTGGTATGTTTCTCATTTATTTAATTCTTATTTATAAGAATAAGTTATATATAAATTGATTAGCATTTTATTTCTTTAAATTATATTTTTTCTAAATCGCATGTTGTTTTTGAAATAATATATTGTGCTTTAAAGGAAGTCGAGTAATGTTATTACAAATTTCACTTGAAAATGTTTTTTTGTTTCTTCTAAACGCGATTGCAAATCCTTTTTTTCTTCAAGATTTCTTCAAGAACAAATTATACAATAAGAAATTCACACTGTGTTTCAGGGTTATTTATCTGATAAAGAAGTGCTTCTTTCATCTTTGAATTTCACTACTTTAGGCTTTAATAATTTATTAAATATAAAACAAAGACTTTGTTTTGTAATAAAATTGTATAAAAAATATTTGGATCTTGATTATTAATCGTGTGATGTAAATGTTGTTGAAAAACTGCTAATATTTAATAAACTATTATGATATGAAAATCTTCTTAGGTTAGCTTATTATTATTATATTACCTGCAATTTACCTGAAGTTCTATCCAAGAATAATCCAAAACTATCTACAGGATATACTTTTGAATATATGCTTGCCAGATTTGTGATGTAATTAATTTTAGCCATTTTATCATGTCCAAACATAATGCCCATATATTAAATAAAAACGTTTTAAGATTAATCTGTTGCAGCATTATGAGATGAGATTTTGACATAATTCTGATAAATATTTTTATAACTTTACTTTTGTCTATTCATCTCTCATTTCGAGACTCTCTAGGCAACATTTTTATTATTTTGGAGTAATTTATCATACCATTTTAGCAACACAAATTTTTTATAGAAAAAGAAAAATGGAATAAAGACACATTATAGTCGATAGTAAATATAATTTCGAAGCTCGATGAAATATTTATCTTGAAATTAATCTAAAAACCTCTTTCAGTTTCTTGGTAATTTCTTTTTCCATTTTTCATTAACAGACGTAAAATGCAACGTTTGCAAAATGTATAATTACTGCAAAAACTATTCCTCAAAAGGAATTTACATAAAATTTAGTTAAAAGAAGCAGAACTAAAAGGGCGAAACAATACCTATTCATAATGACTATAAATATATTGTTAAGCATTTGAACTTGATTTGATTCCAAGAATATAACATTTTAAATATTTATTCACATATCTGTTTTATATAAACTGAAATAAGAAGTTCAGAGAAATAGAAATTCAATCTTTTGCCTTTTTTTTTAATTCTTGATTTTTTAACTTTTCATTTTTTCTCGTTAACTACAGAAAGAAACTTCAGATGGATTTGTTATTTTAAATTATTTTTCTGCTTAAATTTCTGAAAGGATCAAGGCATAAAAATAAACGTCGTCTATATATAATATTATAATTTAATAATTTAATTATAATTTAATAAATATTATTCAAACAATCATCTCAAGCAAATTATGCCATCATTTTTAGTGTAGCGATAAAGTATTATTTTCCTCTTAAAGAAATGCAAGATTATATTTTTTGTATTACATCTGCAAATAATAAGGGTCTATCAAATGTTTCCATTTACGCATTTCGAATCCTCTAAACTATTTTAAGAATTGAATCATCCAGTAATTATTTTTTCTAAACAGTTCATTTTGAAGATATTACGTTAGTTAATTTCACTTGTTTTCGATATTTTTATTTACATCTATGATGGCAGAATTACTGTATGACAAAATTATAAGAAGTATCTGAATCTTGATACTTTAATTTTTATTTATAAATTATATATAGCATTCTTATAAAGATACATAAAAATATTTCATTATTACAGATTTTTTCTGAAATGCAAGTAATGAAATAAAATCGAATAGTTATATTTTCTTATTTTGCCATTGAAGAAATACCAGTTCCTTTAATTTCATTCTTTTATAAATCATTTTTAATTTTCTCAATTTTATTCTTTCCAAGTTAAGGATAATTAAGGAAATTTTCAAGGATTTATAAATTATAGGAACTTCGGATATATTTTAGATTTTTAGAAGGAAAACGCGAGAGTCCAAATTTGTCAAATATGGCTGTTCGAAAAATAACCTTAGGTTTTCGGAGTTCCATTGTAAATAACAAATTCATTTAATCAAATAAATCCAAATTTTGTTTAAATACAATTTTGGCTATAAGATTACATTTAAAGAAAAAGAAATCTTCTATTTTTGACACCATTGACGCAGTTGGAATAAATTATGAAAAGATTAATGAAATCATACGTCTCTTCCAAATATTATTTTGAAAACATTTATCAAGGTTTTCGAGTGTTTGTGTTGCTTAAATTTTAGCGTTGTGTTATGTGCAATGGTTACTATATTTATTCAAAATAGGCGAAAATAAACTTTTATTAAAATAAAGAAACTTCTTCATAATTATGTAAAAAAAAACACGTAAGATTATTTCGGGCCAGACACTTACCTGTATTGAGTGATAACATCAAACATTGCATTTAAATTTCATTATTCCACAACAGCAACATCATAGGTGCCTAAAATCTATCATATTATTCCAAGGTAAAGTACCTCCTCATACCTGATTAGATATTCAGCAAATGAAACTACAAAATTTTACAGAAGAATCGATATAATGCATTTTCATACAATGATCTTTCGGCTTACAGGATCTCAATCCTTAGGAGTTTTAGCTATAGAGTATGTGAGAAGCGAAGTTTACAAAGAGAACTTTCAATAAACTTACACTCCTGAAATATTGCGAGACATTGCAAATACAGCAGATCAACTTCTAATTGTGGTAGAAAAAAAATCGAAATCTCTATTAGAACAAGTAATAATTCATTTTTAGAACACTTGAGAAATGTACTCTTTGAATGAAATCCCTCTGTTTCGTAGACCTTTTGAAGGGTAAAAGTATCACTTTCATTTATTACGTAGTACTGGTGGCACATTATTTTTACAAAGGGATTAATTAAACCGAAATTGGAATTGGATCACGAAATAAGAGAATATTTTAGAATGAAGTTACTATGGGCTAAATTAAGATAAAACCTTGGAAATTAATTAAATTAAAATTAGATATATATATATATATATATGTGTGTGTGTGTGTGTGTGTTATTGTATATTTTGATGACGTCCTGCCCGAGGCGTAGCTCGTCTTTCTCGTGATCTTCTTCGTCCAGGTTCGAGCATGGTTGTTCTCTTCCTTGTGTTCTCTCTGTGAGGTGCGTGAATGAGCCCTCTGTAAAAAGGGGATTGTGCAGGCGAGTGTGTGTGTGCTATCTTCATTTGAGCTAGAAGTCAGACATCTGCCCTCGTGTGCTCAGGGATCTTCACCCTCAGAAGCTACTGCGCAAAAATTTTGTCTTAAATAGTCACACGACAAAAAAAAATGCATATTTTAAATATCTTGTACTTTTTTGTGCCTTCTTCGAATATACGATATTAAATTTTATTTAATATTAATATGTTGCTAATTTAGGTGAATTTTTATTTTTAGATCATTTTAGATATTTTCAAAGTTAGTAATTTTATCTTTTATGGTGGAAATTTTTGCATTATATTTACTATAGTAAATATATGGATTCCGTTTATCTTATTGATATAAGCAAACTATTAGATTCTCAATATTATCTTCATCTTCACTTCTTCTCTCTAGTTATAAGTATTTTAGTCAATTTCATATACATATTTTAGCTGTTAAATTTAAAAATATCTTAGAAGTTACAAACATCAAAGAAAGATTCTGTAATTAAAGTTTTTCTAAGGAATCAAATAACATGCCCATAAAATAAGTCAGAATTAAGATTCAAAAGAATGTTGCTGCCAACTGTTTTTATTTTAGTTCATAGCGTAATCCACAGTGTTTCTTCAGTTGATTAAAATTCAGTGTTTAATTCAAGATTCTGTTAGATATATCGTGGAATTTAAATCATTTAGAGCTAACACTGAATGTGAATTCTTAATACCAGTTAATTTTCATTCATAATAAAAATCAGACATCACTTAGTTTTCTTCATAATTATATATGATATAGGGCGTGTTCTTGTAAGAAATTTATTTATAAAGAGTGAATTAATTTTAAAACTATTTCTTTATGTTAGAAATGATAATTTTTAATTCAATATCAGTAAATAAGATGCTATAAACGTTACTGATTTATCTTTATGCAAATAATATTTTAACTATTCTTTTTGAATTATTCCATAACATTTTATGATGGAAAAAATTATTAAATAATAGGGTGAAAATTTATATTACGAAAGTGGTTTAGCTTTGAACTTTTTAAAAATATTAAGATATATTTGTATTTTTATTCTACAGTTTTCGTCAAATAACGATTCATTCGATTAAGCGACGAAAAATGGAGCTGTTTTTAATGTGATAATATTTTATTTTATGACATATATTTTAAGTAATTAAAGTCTAAATCAATTAAAAATGCAAGCCATTTAATAATTTAAATGCATTTTTTGTCAATAATAGGAAATTAAAATGATTAAATTATCCTTAAAATTTTTTCAATGAAATTTATATATTGATCAAGACATGGTGAGCAAAAATTTGGAAATTAATTTAAATCAACAAGGAAAAATTAAATTTCAATTAAATATAAATATTTAAGCAAAGAATAATTCAAAAGGCAAAAACATTACATAGTACTTTTATGAAAATTGTGCTTGTCTCTATATCTTTATTGTTTTCTCTGTATGTAAAATTCATCCTTAAAAATGTTTGAAGTAATTGAAAATTAATGATTATGCAGGATTTATTCTAAAAATATATTTATTGTAAAAAGTCTTTTTAGTATATTGATTATAATTAAAATAAAAGACAACCTTAAAGGAATACATTCTTTTATTGAATTATTAAAATGTTCGAAAATCATGCGTTATGTTTAATAATAAAAATTATAAAATAAAAAAGAAAGAAAATAAGTAGACAACATTTTGGCGATTCCTTAGTGACTAATTTTATATATTAATTTTTTAAATAACCTAAGTGACAAAGAATGCCATCAAGTATTCTTGAATTAATCAAATAAAGTTGTTTACAAAAATTAAGAAAATGAAGGAACAATAGTAATAAAAAAAAGAATTTTGAGAGAATGGAAAAAACAAATCAATGTGATTTTAATTAAAAAATCAGCTTATATTCATATAGTGCCATCTGCTTTTTATTTTTTTTCTTTCACACAAAAATATAACTGTCAATTAACTAAATGTTTAAATCATATCTTCTTTTACAAATATTTCTAAAGAATTGTTTTTGAAAACTGATTATTTGAACCGTGATAAACATGAAGTGACTTTTATTTGCTCAAAAAGCAAATTTCGGAACCGGGAGTATAAAAATATAAATTAAGAATAGAAAAAAACAAGGCGCACTTCAAGAAACTTTTGATATTTGATTACATTTCTTTTCGCTTTAATAAATCGACTCTTTTGAAACATGATCACTTAAGAAGCCAATAAAAAAATATTGCCATTTGAATCTCGCACTTTTAGTTACGACAATTATTTCAAATAAAAAAAATAATTGAAAAAATTATTGAATGAATTAATTGTTTATTTTCAAAAGTCATGAATAATTAAGAAGGATAAGTCAAATATTTATTTCTGGTAATATATTTTTCATAGAAAACTAACAAAAATCAACTTATAAATTCTGCAAAAGGAAAAAACAATAAGCGATAAGGAAATAACTAGAAGTGGATCGACACAGGTATTATTTTTTATCAATCTTTCTTTGGTATTTTGTTATAGTACAAATACCAAAGAAAGATTGATATAGGAGGAGCTATGAATGAATATGTCCATCCATTTATTTTAGTTTCTTATATTAATCGATTCTGAAATTATATAAAAAAGAACTGCAAATTAAGAACAGAATAAAGAAAAATACTATATAAAATATACATGAAAACATATATATACTAAACTTAAAACTTCATGATTTTGATTATTTCTTGCATAAAAAAAATAATGAAATTAAATTTACATATAACTAATCTTTTATGAAAAAAAATGTACAAATTTAATCGGAAATATGATAAATATTCAGATTTAAACCTATTGATAGATGAGTCAATTTTCTTCAGATTGTTCAGTGCAACATATTCTAAAACTTTCGAAATTTTTATAAATAGAAATTACTTAAATATATTCAGTGGATGCTCCTTTTAGGGAAAATGGAGTTATAGAATCAGCAAATGACAATCTGATATTTGCATCTAGATTTAATTCATTAATGTCCTCTATTCCTCCAAAAACTTGTCTTAACTTCGTCTTGTCCAAAAAGTGATATCTTAAAGTTACGCAACTACAAAATGTGATGTGAATTTCCAATTTTTTTCTGAAATGTAATGTTTTTCCAAAGAAATGAAAATGAAATCAAATTTAACTTTCATATAGATAATTCATAAATAATTACATTCATTAATTTAAAGGATACATTAAATTTCTCATATACATATATTTATATATGTAAACACAATTTGAATGCTCCCAAAAATCTTTGAACTAATAAACTTTATAATTTAAACTGAATTGAACTATGGAAAACTATAGAATAAACGTACAAAAGGTAACTTTGGAGTAATGTATAATTTTTATGTTTACTTTGGGACAACTTTCTTTATTTTTCAAGATTTGTCCATTAAATTATTTAAGTATTTATATTATAATTTTATGTGTAATTGAAAATATTTATTCGTTTTCTAATAAAGGATTACACTGATAAATCATTCCGTCTATTAAATTAATTTTTGCCATTGAATAATATTTTGTTTATTTAATGATTTTGAATGATTTTTATTTATTTAATTTTTGTGTTCACTAACTTGTATTATTTAAATATTGAATTATTCGTACATTTTTATTTCGCTAATACTAAAAATCATATTTTTTGCATATTTTTTAATTATAGTCGCTCCAAGGCTTCTTTTAAATAGGTTCAACCACATTTGTGTATGCATGTCTTTTTGTTTAATAACATATCAATTGGATTGCATGATAAATTTGAGCTAAATATCAATTGGATTGCATGATAAATTTGAGCATTAGTTTATATTTTCATACCTACAAAAGTTTTTTATTCTTCAATTATCCTTTATTAGATATCGCAAAAAGCATTTAAGTTTCTATCTACTCTTACGAAAATATTTTTCTAATCAGTTCATTTCTGAAATGTATATTTGGAATACTTAGACATATTGGAACGCACGCGTATTTCCATTTACTCGAATGAATCTAAACACATAATATACTTGCATATCTGCAAATAATTTTTGTAACAAATAGAAATTACTAGAATATAAAAAACAGGATATTAACTTTTCAAATGCTGCGCAAATAAAAACACTGGATTAAAAAAGAAATATACGTTATTTATTTGTTACTTGAGCTACGAGCTCTCCAAGCAACATATTTTTCAAAATCTTTAGAACTACAAAAAAAAATAAAATTAATTATTCTAAACATTTTTTGTGCATCAAACGATATTTTACATGTTGCCAATTTTTTATAAGAACAAACAATCAAATTGATATAACAGACGATAAAAAATATAAATAAATATCACTTGAATAAAGTAAATATCA